>JAIUZE010002137.1:0-166576 GCA_022085475.1 Heliosperma pusillum
TATCTCAAAGATAATGTAATAGTAACAACTACTGTGATCGTCGTTAATAACTGAATTTCAATAGTAATTAATTAATACTAATGTGTGTTTAATGTAACTTTTGTGTGGAAAGTTATTTAATTAGGGCAAATAAAAGAATTGGTTAATATATCTCATTTTAAGCTTTGCGGATAGTATTAATAAAACGAGTTCACATAAAAAAAATTACAAACGGGTACTTTTTAACATTACTAAATTGATAAAACATGACCATAGCATAAACATAATTAATTAAATAGAATTCAAAATTTGATGAGCGAAAATTAAACTGAGAATAAAATTGAAATGAGTAGATGATTGACAATACAATCGGATTATTTAACTAAATAGTGATCACATGAAATTACGTACCAACCTACACTTACATCCAGAATACACTAACAACCCAAATCAAACGAGAATAACGTTAAGTAATAATCTAATAATGGTCCAAATTAAACTTTATTTTCTTATCCAAAATACACTAACAACCCAAATAAAACTTAGTCTAAATTATTAACTTCATGATAGTTCAAACCGAACCAAGCTGAACTATATTAAAATTAGTAATGTCGATATCTAGAGTGAAAACTACAACTCGATATGACACGACCTAACTAAAACAAGTGCGACTAATAACTTGACCGTCTACTTAATTTATCCAACTATTTAATTTCTTAGGTAGCGAGGATGATTATAATATTTGAATCAACAAAAAAAATTTCCATCAAAGATTAAACCTCCAATTGAACTTTCCATAATAACTACTCCGTAATAATATTCATGGATCAGTTATGTATTTACCTAATCTATTTTTGGGTAGTTCATATATTTGTTTATAATGCTATATTGGAAAACTCTCAACAGACAATTTGACCATTTAATTGCATTACTGTCGACTTATAATTCATTAACAATAATCACAAATGATTTCTTTCTTTTTCCCGGGTCTTTGCGTTGTGCTAAAACAAAAAAACAATTACGGAGTATATATTAATAAGCGAAACATAGGGAGTATAAGGATCGGACTTTAACAACTTGACTCGATATACCATTTTGAATGATGTATATATGAGACACCACAAATTCTCATTTGTGACGGACCGACCCGTCGCAAGCAGGAGCGAACCCAGGATTTTATATATGGGGTAGCGAAATTTGTTTAATATTCCCTCTTGGTCAAAGAAACACGGATGAACATAATATTTTTTTTAAATAACTTTTTCTTAGTTTGAAAAGATTTTTTTTTTCATGCTTATTGTTTTGAAACTGTTTATTGCGGCTGAGTCCTAAATCCTAATAGTTTAGCACTTCTTATGACCAATACGTGAACAACTCGTACACAATTGTTATTAATAAAAGTGCGACAACTTATAATATAAAAAATAATTTACATTATTCGTCTCAATTATTTATTTACTTTTAATTAAAATAGCACTCACAAAGAAAAAAATGGGTAAATAAAGTGCGACAACTTTATTTATTTACATTATTCGTCTCAATTATTTATTTACTTTTATTTACATTATTCGTCTCAATTATATAAAAAAAGATGTGAAGGAAAACCAAAGATTGCTGTAGGGAGGCTTGAACACGTGTGGTTTGAATGCGTAGGATTATGCCCACAACTTTACCAATTCTGCATTGCCATTTTCTTGCTAGCTACTATATAATGCTTTTACTATAAAACACTAGATTTCATGCCCGTGCGATGCACGGGTCTACGTTAATGTCATTTTCATAATTTCCCTATAACAATTAACTTGTAAAAATAAACTTTTAAAATTTTAAGATTATAATAAAATATATTCCTTAATGTTTAAGAAAATAATATTAATATATTGATTCAACTTCTATTTTAAACATATTTTACCAACCTTGCCAGGAATCAAGTTATATTTGATCTATATGACTCGAAAAATTATCCAAGGTACCTAAGAATTAAGCTCTATAAGACAATTCTTAAGAGAATCAAAAGATTTTGGGTTGATCACCCTACCTTATGGTAATTGTCCGATATGGGGCACTTCTACTATTTATAGGTATTAGTATCTTCACCACGCTTACATTATTTTTCAAGGTGGGATATATAACATACTAAGAATTACACTAAGTATGTACAAATAATATGAGATTTTATACTATAATGATAACATTTTTTTACTACGAATCTTATAATTAGATATTTCATAATTAATACAAAATTTTAAGAGTTCTCGGAAACAATATTTGAGAGACTTAAACGATTTTGGATTGATATCTAATTCCAAGGACGACTCTTATGTATAATCGCATGATCACTCCAGCTTATGATATTTCTCCGATGTGGGAGAATTTCTCTATTCATACATAGTATATTCACCACACTTACATTATTTTTCAATGTGGGACAAATAACATATTTAGTTTGCACCATTAAAATTATTATTTATGATATTTTCTTAAATTTTTATTTGTGATATTTTTCTTAATTAATTTTGATGATGTAAATTTCATTAAGGCGGAGATAATAATAGAAACTTTTAAGAGTTATGTAAGATAACACTTAAGAGATTCAAAAGATTTTGGGTGAATATTTAACTTTGAAAGATGACTCATTTTCACAATATTTTTTTGTGGAATGAAATGTAAAAGGTTCTATATAAAAATTATAAGCATCACTTGAATATAATATAGGAAATGTATATTGAGATAAATAAAAGATTTTTCACTTTATTTTTTTATGATACCTTCCTAAGTTCATTTTTGATGATGTAGGTTTCACTAATGTGGATACAAACTTTTAAGAGCTCTCTAAGACAATATCTAAGAGACTCAAAAGATTTGGGTTGATATCTAAGTTCTAATTCTATTTATAATTATAGGATCACCCCACCTTAGGATAATTTTACGATGTGAGACAATTATACAATTTATACGTAGCATATTTACCATACTTGTATTATATTTCAATGTGGGATAAATAACTTATTAAGTAGTACACCATCAAGATTATTACTTATATAATACTTTCCTAAATTTCCTAAATTAAGTAAGATGGTTTAAATTTCATTATTGTGGAGATAAAATACAAACTTTTAAGAGTTCATTAAGACAATACTTAAGAGACTAAAATGACTCTAATTTATAATCATATTTTTTATCACTCCACCTCATGATATATTCCGACATAGGATAGTTTTATAATTTACACTTAGTATATATATTTATCACAAATACATTATTTTTCAATGTGAAACTAATAACACATTAAGTATTTTATCATCAGAATTATTATTTATGATACTTTTCTAAATTAATTTTTAATAATGTAAATTTCACTATTGTGACGATTATAATACAAATTTTTAGAACTCTTCAACATAATACTTAAGAGACTTAAAAAATTGCGGGTTTATACCTAAGTTCAAGGATGACTACTATTTATAATCATATAATCACCATATGATGTGGGACAATTTACTATTTATATGTAATATATTCACCATACATACGTAATTCTTCGATGTGGGACTAATAAAAAACTAAATAGTACCACCATCTTTTTCTATATTAGAATAATAAAAGAATATTTTAAAGGTCACTTATTATATTTTAAAAGTCTTTTATTAACAATATAAAAAAGATGATCATATTTATGATCACTCCACTTTATGATAATTTTTTAATGTGGGACAATTTTACTATTTATACATAGTATATATTCACCCGTCACCATAGCTACATTGTTTTTCAAATAACACATTAAATAATTCATCATTAAAATTATTATTTATGATAATTTTCTAAATTAATTTTAAATGATGTAAATTTAACTATAATTTAGATTATAATAAAAACTTTTAAGAGCTCTTTAAGACAATATGTAAGAGGCTCAAAAGATTTTGGGTTGAAACTTTATTTCCAAATATGATTCCTATTTGTAATCATAAGATCACCCACCTTATGATAATTTTCTGATGTGGGATAATTCTACTATTTATAAGTAATATATTCACCATACCTACATTATTTTTCAATGTGGGACAAATAATATACTAAAAATTACACCAAGTATGTGCAAATAAATAGTATGAGTTTCTATACTTTCGAGGTTTTTTTTACCACGAATGTAACTATATTATCTTCATAATTTTTGTAATGATACTTAAATTTTTTTAATAATACTTTTCTAAATTAATTTTTGATGATGTAAATTTAACAATTGTGGAGATAATAATACACAAACTTTTAAGAGATTTCTAAGACAATACTTAAGAGACTTAAAAGATTTCACTTTGATATATAAGGTCAAAGGATGATTACCTATATATAATTATAGGAGATTTTACTTTGATATATAAGGTCAAAGGATGATTCATATATATAATTATAGGATCGCCCACCTTATGTTAATTTTACGATGTGGGACAATTTTACTATTTATACATAGTATATTTATCACGTCTACAAACTTTTAAAAGATCTCTAAGACAATTTTTAAGAAATTCGAAAAAAATTGGGTTAATACCTAAGGTTTAAGGACGACACCTATTTATAATTATAGGATTAGCCACTTTATGTTATTTTTTCGATGTGGGATAATTCTACGATTTATACGTAATATGTTTACCACATCTATAATATTTTTCAATGTGAGGAAAATAATATATTAAGTAGTACACCATCTTTTTCTATAAAATATATATTTCTATTATTTTTATTTTATATAATAATTAAAAAATTATCCACTTAATTTTTTATATCCAAAGTATTATTTATGAAACTTTCCTAAACTAATTTTTTATGATGTAAATTTCACTATGGTAAAGATAATAATACAAACTTGTAAGAGATCTCTAAGACAATACTTAAGAAACTTAAACGATTTTGGGTGGATACATAAGTTTCAATTATGACTCCTATTTATAATCATAGGATCGCCATATCTTAAGGTAAATTTTCGATGTGGGACAATTTTTTTTTTTATATGTAGTAAATTCACCACACATACGTTATTTTTCAATGTGGGACAAATAACATATTAAGTACTACATCATATTTTTCTATAAATTAATTATTTCTTGAATACTACTAAACCATTGTACTAATATTAGAATAATAAAAAATATTTTAAAAGTCATTTATTTAATTTTCATATACTTAGGTTATAGTTATATGTTCTTATAAATGATATGGTAGTAAAAAATACAAAATTTGTACTCTAATGAAAGCATTTTTCGTTAAGAATCCAAATATATAAGTTTCGAAATGTTATGCATTATAATTTTTTTGTCAGATTGATAATCAATTTTTTCTTACGTAAATAATAGTTGTGATATTAAAAATATTACATAGTATCTTTTTCTTAATTTTGGAAGATCTTAAAATATACTTTCCAAAAATTGAAAAAGATGATGTTGACCAATAGAATTGCTCGAAAAAAGCCTCTTTTATATATATATATTGCTTAAAAAGCATTTTTTCGTTAAGGAATCCAAATATATAAGTTTTCGAAATGTTATGCATTATAATTTGTTTGTCAGATTGATATCAATTTTTCTTACGTAAATAATAATTGTGATATTAAAAATATTACATAGTATCTTTTTCTTAATCTTGGAAGATCTTAAAATATACTTTCCAAAAATTGAAAAAGATGATGTTGACCAATAGAATCGCTCGAAAAAAGCTTCCTTTAATAATATAGATAGATATTGATTCTATATAAGTCACAGCCAAGTACGGGGTAGCAAAAAGTCGTCTTTCTCATTCATTTTTCCAGGCTTGGGGTAGCGGCTGCTAGCCCTTGCTACCTTATGGGTTCGCCCTTGGTCGCAAGCTTGCGACGGGTCAAATCCCCCTCATAAAGAACAAGTGGGGGCAAGTGGGGTGCAAATGAAGCCCTCCACTTGCTCTTTGTGAGGGGAATTTGACCTGTCGCAAGCAAGACTTATTGGATTTGACAATACACATTATAATGATCAGATAAAGTATACATAAACTTACCATGGCAGGCATAAGATGGTGCACGAATCTTATAAAAGACTAAACCATTAGTTGGCTATAAAAAGTAAAGGAACAAAATGAGAATTATTTTGATTTTGGTAAATTCATGAAGAATGATGTCTGTCATTTCATGTCCTTCAATAATTGTAGGGTAAAGAGAGCATGAATATAGTAGGTAAAATATATTAGATAAAGTAACAATTAGGTTATTACCTTTTGTGTAAGATAAGTTAAACTAATAAGTGAAATGTTCAAAAGCCTAAAATTTCTAGGGTTTTTTGCTCCACCAAGGTCTTACCTAACCAATCTAGGGTTTTCTACTTTCTCTAGATTTTCCATAATTTCCAAATCAATCTACTTCATGGTAGAAATTAAACAATAAAAAAATCCATTTTTTCCAAGATCCACTCAACAACACCATACTTGTATACGTTTTTCAAAATATGTGACGAAGAATTTTGAAAAACGTATTTCGAATATATATAATTAAATGAAACCGAGTAAGTATTATTTCTCCGCTACATTTTAGCAATTAGAGTAATGTGTTGAGGGAAAAAAAACAGGGATTGATTAAGCAAGAAGTATGATATTAATATAACAAAAAAACACAGTAATTATACATATATATATATAGCATACTAAATTAACTAGGCACAAAAAAAAACTACTTACGTATAGTAGTATTATGAAATGAAATTGAAATTGAGAAAATATAGATGAACATTACCTAATTCTTATAAAAATTAAGGACAATATGATACATCACCGTATCTATTTCGATCAATTCAACTTGAACTGATACGAGCTTGCAATACTCATAACCGAGGTTCAAAGCCCGTCTAAAATAACAAAAATCAAGTAGTAGTAGTAGTACTAGTATTATTACTAGTAGTTGCACCTCTCCCTTGATTACTATTATTTCTCCTCTTTTTCTTCTTCTTGTAGGGTACACCTCTAGCCTTAGCTTGAGAATCCCTTACCTCCCTCAAGTACACCCGGATCGACCCGCTTGCAAACGGGTTGGTCTCGGGTGTGCCTCCATTTTCCTCATAGGCAGCCCTCAGACGCCCTATGAGGGCGTCCAAGCTGCCCCATGCTTGCTTCACTGAGCACGCGCATGGGGCTGGTGGGTCAGGCTGCCCGTAAAATACGCACCCATTATGGTGCACCTTGGTCTTACCAAACTGGTCTAAATAACCTAGGAATTCCAAAACATGGTTAGGTGTACAGTGACCCATGGGTGAGACCGGTGGTCTTAGGTTCTTCAAGTATTGGCTAAACGTGTTCCAATCTCGCCGCTTTTGGGACTCGTACCGGCTTACCGGAGCCGTTGATTGCCTCGGTTCTCGGACCCTTTCGTTTTCTTCTTCGTCGGCTATGTCTTTGCCTTTGATGTCGTTGTTGCTAGACATCATGGTTTATGGTAATTCAAGGGCTAAAGTAATTCTGGTAAGTTCGTTTTTCAGGATACCTACTAATTATTTAATTCCGAAGAGTAGATAAATAATTTTAGAATTAAATTGACTAGAATAATATTACTATATAATTTGAGTTATTTTTCTAGATGAAGTAGTAAACTTTGAATTTTTTTTTTGATGGAAAATTGTAGGTTTTTATTATGAGAGGATTTGGAAGAAAAATGAAGAGAGTAGAAGAAAATAAATTAAATGATGGTGAGAAAGTGATAGATGAAGAGACAAAAGATGGGGCCAATTAAAATACTTTGGACACTAATTTTCTTCTCTTTGACATTATTTTTCTATTTACAATTGTACGATTAGGAGTAAGTAATGGTTTCTTTTTTCTTTAATGTTTATCATTATGTTTCCATCGACCAACTAAACAATAATCATTATCAAGAATATTAGCATCATTTGTATTATGGGTTGGTCTTTAATGGTGGGATTTGCATTTAACTTCAAGTTAATTTGCATATATGGAAATCATATACTCCGTAGCAATAAGCCAATAACTCTTGAAAATTATAAAATTTTAATTTCGAGGCTTTCTTCTAATATATACGAAGTAATATTAAAGCCGTCTGATCGATTACTTTGATAGGCCATGTTCTAGATGTGATTGTTTTTCCAAAATGAATTTAAGAAAATCAAGTAATTTGGGGTTCCTTTATCTTACGAGTCCAGATTCATAACCTAATAAAATCCCTTCTTAGACGAACATGAGTAACATTTGGCCCAAGAACGAATTTTAAGTATAGTATTGTCACCAAAAAAACTTTCAAGTATAGCACATGATAAGATATTAATTAACAATTAATCATATTTGAAATTATCCATTAATTTAGTGTCAAACCGTCATTTAAGGGTAGTACGTATACATTATCGTACCACTATCTATTCTTAATTTATTTACTAAGTCATATATAGTTGTTGCAAGCGTGAAACAGACTTGGAAACATACAATTGGCAATAATTAACATTCGTTATTGATCAAGTATATACATATTTACTTATTTAGACTTCTGCTTATAAACTATCTCTAGACTCTAGTAAGTAATTTATTTTAGTAATTTATGCGTAATTTATTCTTGTAATTGATATTTATTAGTCATGATCAAGAAGTCAAATCACGAACATTTCTAATCTAATAAGTTCATGTGTTTGAATGGAAGTCCAATTACTCGTACTTTTTTTACTCAAAGACGTCATTGTTTGGCACAAATAATCGTGACACTTAAATACTGTATATATGTACGTGAAACATTTTAGCTAGATACTAGTAATTTACAAAGATAGTAGACTAATAATTGTCAAATGTTGATGTTGCCAAACTTTTTCGTGGACCGGTGTTGGCGGTGTATGTGGGCAATGACGGAGTTAGGACTTAGGACAGAGTTAGCATGGAAGTTTGAATTGACTCCGTCTTAAAACTCTTTTGTTAAAATTTGTAAATTTTTATCGTGTTCATCCTGCTGAAAATTTTCAGTGCGCTAAATTCAAATGTTGGCTCCGTCATTCCGTCACGTAGGCCATTGTTTTTTTTCATGAGTGTGCATTCAACTAATACTCACTTGACTACACAAATATAATACTCCGTACATCATATAAACCTATCTATTTGATGCTATAGTAGTATATAATTATATATACAAGTCACTACTCGTAGTATATGGAGAAAGGCATAAAGCCATAAAGGGGACATTAATTTATACTAACTATTTATGTTTTTAGTTAAGGATTTGCATAGCTAACCAATAATGATTCGAAAGAGAGAAAAAAAAAACATGAAATGATTGATCAAGTACTTGTTACGTGAGAAACATTTTCTAATGCACTTTACATGTCACCGTAAATTATTCTAGAAAACATATTTGAAAAATGGTAAAAATAATAAAAATAAGCGTACTCATGGGAACAAAACCTTGTAAGTACTAACTACTAAGTAATATGTACTAGGCCGTAACTATTAATTTGCAATTGTATGTTACTCCCTCTGTTTCGCTTATTTGTTTACCATTCTATTTATTATAAGGAGTATTTTAAAAAAAAGTAAACAAATGATCTGCACGAAGAGAATATATAGTTCACAAAACCTTAATTCTAACCAATATAACAAGACATATTCGATATTTACAAATATTTGATACATAAAGCAAAGTTATATAAGGTTACAATTGGACAATTGGTGATGGTATATGTTATATTTGTAATACATACTATATATCGAGAAACCTTCCCAACCAAAAGCCTAGACTCTTGGACGATGGGAGTTCAATGATCATCAGTTTTTATATTCGAACAAATACTATTATCCTTGAGTTTTAAAAATTTTTTGCCGGGGAATATACCTAATACATAGTGTTATGACAGAAACGAGAAAGACAAATAAAGAACAATAAAGACGATAACACACAGATTTACGTGGTTCACTAACAGTGTGTTAGCTACGTCCACAGGGCAGAAGGGAGGAGAGTTTTATTAATGTTGAGGAGTATTACAGAGTTTCAGATTCAGAGTTCAGATTGTTATGATAACATAACTGCTAGGGTTAGGCTTAGAGAGTTTATATATTACTCTCTAAGACCTAATACAGAAAATCTAGAAAAGCCCAATAACAGGCTATAGGCCCAAAACAGAGTCTTAGCCCAAACAGATTAACGGATACCGTTTAGGTAACCCCCGCATTGTCACTCGAAGTGGCAACTAAACCGATTCAAGGCATTATTCAACACATAGACAAACCCTAATTTGTGCAGGGGCTTGTAAGGTTTCATGATCAGTTAAAAATAGTCTTAAATAGAGGAGGTCGGTTATAAGATGTCATAAGTCACTTTTCGTCACTAGTAAAATGAACCGATAGATAACTCACAAAATTTAAATTGTGCTCAGTCGAGTGGACCTGGCCATCCATTGTCTAATTGCAAATTGAACTGCAACTAGACCTGGCAAATGGGTCAAACAGGTCGGGTTTGGGTCGGGTCAATATGGGTCGGGTCATCTCGGGTTTGCCTAATCTTTCGGGTCGGGTCGGGTCGCTTTCGAGTTTGGGTCAGTTTCGGGTTTGGGTCACTTCGGGTCTGGGTCATTTCGGGTATGGGTCATTTTGGGTCGGGTTATTTTAGATACATATCCAATTTATTTAGGCCATTTTCAGGTCAAAATGATCAAGTTAGTTTTCGAGTCAAGCCCGTGTCGAGGCAAACTGGCACGGGCCGACTTGGACTAAGCCGAGCTTGAGCTGCACGTGGGCCATCTCGTATCATTGTCACCCCTAATCACAATAAATTAGGTCATTTAGGGTCATTTCAAATCGGGTCGTGTGTAGGTCGGTGGTTTCGGGTCGGGTTATTTTGGGTCGGGTCTCTTTCGGGTCAGTCAAGGTTCGGGTCGGGTCAATTCGGGTTTCGGGTCATCCTCGGGTCAGGCAATTCCGGGTCGCTTTCGGGTCTCGGGTCGGGTTATTCGGGTCGGGTCAGTTTTGCCAGGTCTAACTGTAACCCTATTAGTTCCTGAAACTTAATTACAGTATCTCCATTACTGTATTACTGTATTCACTACTGCGTCTTTATTGCTCTAATAATGCTAATTAATTATAGAATATATAGAAGATCATGTTATCACTTATCATGGTTGCATTATACGAGTAGTACTCAATAATGAACAGTACATTTGATGTTCAATATGTCGTTATTTCGAGTTAAATCGGATACGTGACACGACATTATAAATACTCAGTACGTATTTAGTAAATTAAGATTTTGAGACGATAACAACCATACTTTTAATAGATTACGTTCAAAGTGCATTATTGGCTGAAACTAAAATTTAAAGTTTTGACGACAATGTTTTCTTTTATTATCTATTTTTCAATCAGGGCTAAAATCGATACTTACGACTACGAACATTGTCGTGACTCATTGCGTAGCTTTCGTAGTAATGATTTCCTTCATGTCGAAGATAAGCATAAATCTTTGGTTAAATTTGTGATTTATTTTTATTTTTGTATTTTACCTCTCTTCACCAGTACTTTTTAGCTTCATCAATGACGGATTTAGGGGGAGCTACCCCCACCCAAAGGAAAACTCAAAAGTTTTAGTTAAAATTTCCGATTTTTTCAAGTTTAAATTATGCTATTAATAGTTCACCCCGCTGAAATTTTTCGCCCTTCATAACGGTAATTCCTGGCTTCACAACTGAGCTTCATTTCCTACTGAACGATAAATCCTAGCACCGTCGTTGGCTAGATAATAGATCTACCTGAACTTTCTAATATGATACTCCTATGACTATATGACATGTTACTTATATTGGTGAACTATGAATCCGGCTTTTGTTCAAGCACAAAATCTTATTGAATACGGACATAATACGTCTTTAACTGAAGACATATCACAAACAGCGAGTGGGAGGACAAGTGAGAGGCACACTCTCTCTTCCACTTACCTTCCCACTTGCTTTTTGTGAGAGATCTTTAAATGAAGACGGATTATGAGACGGACTACTGTTGTAGAGTTAAGAGAATAATCAACCTTTATTTTGGGACCCTGTGAGCTAAATTACACAATCAATAAGCTTAATAAAGGTCAGTGCACTAAGATCGATATACAGTACAGATTTGGTATGGTCCTACTTGGATTTTGTCTCAAAGGAATCACTGATTGTTTTACCATTTTAATTCACTAGTCTTTATTCTTGAACAACTTCTACAAATTTATTTGATAAATACATTATACTCCGTATTACTTAAATTACATAACTTTTAATTACGAATCTCTTACATAACTCTTTGTGATACAATGATCACAACTTCACGAGCTAGTGATGGAACGAAAGGGTTAACCGGTCAAGTAAGAAAGGATATATATAGTCATTCGGTCATTCCCTCTTAAAAATGGAAATGTTACAAAACCGAGTGAAATATAAATGGAATAATATGGACCGCGATGTTATTAGTGAATTAGTGATATGTCCAAGCCTGTCCTACTTAAGCATGGGACATGTTATGGGTTTGTGCATGAAGTGATGGGATACGTCGTTAATGTCGTCAAGTGACATTCTAGGCCGTTGCACACTCGTAGTCGAGTGAGTAATCAACTTCATTCCGTGCCTTGTCGCTTATAAATGACAAGTAGTCGAGCCAACAATTAACGATATATCTACTAAACTCTTGAAATAATAGCACTATTTTCCTTTCTATTCTCTAAAATTGCCTCATTTCCATTTTCTTGGCTTAAGATGGATCCAAAAGGGAAAAAAAGGTTTGAGGATCAGATAAATCAGTAGGTCTTTTAAAGACTAATATATATCATTCCACTTACATAGATGAGACAAATCTTTTGCTAATTTCAATGCAGTCTATGTCCCGTCTTAAATCGTCCAGATTAAGATTACATGCGATGTGAGTAAACCCAACTAGCTCATGAACCGAATCGCCTCATTTTTAAATTTAGCCAAAAAAAATACATAAAAATGACAATTTTGCCCTTTTGAATTAGCCAATAGTTGTATGCTACATCCTTGGGCCACATTTATGGGAAAAGGGTGTATACATTATCCAAGTTTGGATAGTGAGAAACAATTGTGTGGTTAATAGTAGACCTCGTACTCTTATATCTTCACTTATTATTATCTCTTTTTGCCCAAACCCAATACCCAATCATACATACAATACATTCAAAGCCCAATTTACCATACAATATTACAATGGAAGCTTGTTTTCTAAGATCAAATGCTTTCACAAGAACTACTGAACTTAACATTACTTGGATTAAACCTCATGTTCCTACTAATCCTAGGAAGATCACTTGTAAGTCTCCTTACCTTAAAATTTGTATTAAATCGTTAGCTTGATTCATACTAGTCTTCTATGAGACGGCCTCACATCGCATTGGCCTCAATCTAGATTCTTGTGTAATCTTCATTTAACTATAGACTATAGTATTAGAACAAATTATCATTGAAAATGGACATTTTTCGGCAGAAGCTGAAGACGAGCCAAATGTTGTTATTTTAACTACAAATTTCATCATAATGACAACATGTTGTAGCTTAGAAAATTTGTTCCGGGTACATTTTGTCGGGTCACATTTACCGTCTTCATCTTGTGACGAAATGTGTTCGTTTCAGCAAGACTTATTGATAGTACTAGTAAGTCACTGAGTTGCTTTGGTACGTGAGACTGTCTTGTATAAGTTTTTGTCCAAAGTTGGATATGCCCTTTTAATTACATAAGAATTTGCTTTGAAAGTAAAAAGACGACGACTTGTCAAACTTTTTATTAATGTGAGACACTTACATGCGAGCTAATGACTAACTTGGTACCATTCACATTTCATGTAGTTTGTCAACTAGGAAACTCATCATCAGACGAAAACATAAGCCCTTCAGGAGACTGGCGATCATTCAGAGCTAAACTAATAGCATCGCAAAAAGCACCAATTCCTCGACAGACCGCCGCGCCATCAACTGAAGCTGATGCAGCTAAGCTGCCAGTCGGCGATAAATGGGCCCACCCAATTCACGAGCCTGAAAAAGGGTGTCTCCTAATAGCCACAGAGAAACTTGACGGAGACCAAATATTCGAAAGAACAGTCATTCTTATAATAGCAGTCGGACCATTAGGCCCGACTGGTTTAATACTAAACCGTCCATCGCTTATGTCCATTAAGGAGACTAAGTCGACGGTGTTGGACCAGTCCGGGACTTTCTTGGACCGGCCATTGTACTTTGGCGGCCCATTGCAAGAGGGGTTGTTTCTAGTGAACTCCCAAAGCGACGAGGTTTTTGATGAGGTGATCAAAGGTTTATGTTATGGCACACGGGAAAATGTGGGCTGCGCGGCTGAGATGGTTAAGAGGGGTATTATTCGAATGGAGGACGTTCGGTTTTTTGATGGGTATTGCGGGTGGGACAAGGAGCAACTGCGAGACGAGATACAGGCCGGGTACTGGACTGTAGCCGCCTGCAGCCGAATTGTTATTGGGTTGGAAACTGTGAATAGTGGTGGAATGTGGGAGGATGTTCTTGGGCTCATGGATTCAAGAAAGGTTTGGTGACACGGAAATGAGACCGAGGATCCGCATTTCTGATTTTCAACATTTATATAAATCTGTTTGCTAATGCTGGTGACTGAGCTAATCTTATTTTAGTTTCTTAATTCTTTATCATTTAATGTAAAATTGGAGTACTCTGTAAAATTGTCTAATACAACAATCTGTGTAATCATATCATATATCATAATATCATATCCTATATTATCATATCATATATCCTATATTGTATAATATTATCTAACTCGCTTGAAACTACGTCGATACACTACGATGACAACGGCAGACGCAGTTGAAAAGCTTCCTCATGATCATTGTTATCCAACTTTCCCGAAACTACGTCAGGATACAAGGATGACAACAGCAGGCGCAGTTGAAAAGCTTCCTCATGATCATTGTAGAGGTAATATTTAACATCCTAATATTTGTTCCTGCTAAGCCCTTTTTGACGCTGCAAGATACGTTTACAAGCAGTGGTACGACATAGTTAGCGACATAGATTTCATTACAGCGCATTGTCGAATGTCTACTCCCGGTTTTCATTCAAAACACTTATTGGCCACATCATGATAGTCATCTGATTCATATCAAGGCCGACACGCCTACAGGCTACAGTGAATGATGCTACAGAAACCCAAAGTCCGTTCCCTGCTGCAGTACTGTCCTGTTTTAATGGGTTAGCCTTGCTTTCGACTACATCAAACAGAGAAATATTTCATGCAATGAATTCTATGACTAAAAAAAACATCAGTCGCCTCCCCTGACAGTTGTCCTTATAATAGCAGTCAGGCCACTAGGCTCGACCAGTCTAAGTTTGGTGACACGGAAAGGAGACAATGGATCCGCATTTCTGATTTTCGAGATCTCTGTAATCTGTTTGTTAATATACTGATCACTTAAGTAATCTTTTTCTATTTTTTTAATCCTCATGTCAAATTTCAATAATGTCGTCTGTAACCATGTAAAAACCGTCATATACAAGAATTTGTGCACGCACAATAAGAATACAAAATGCTGCAATTATATCAGACAAAAGCGAAAAGAGCAGTGTTTTATTATTGCATTCATCCCGAAGAGTACCATTGTTTTTACCACATTACAGTTACTGCAATAAAGAGTAAATCTGGTGAATGGAGAATGTTAAAAGCATTCTACCTGACCACAAAATAAAATGGAGCTCGATCCAGCATAATATAACGAGCTGACCAATCTCAAAGCAAAAGATCCATGAGGGTAGATAGGTTAACCAGTGTTCTGCATTCCAGCGGCAACACCCTTCATGGTAAGGATGAGGGTGTCTTCGAGACCCGGAGCATATTCGCTAGACGGGTTCAACTGGACTAGCTCAGATGCACTTTTGCTAGTAGACATCATATACTCCTTAGAGATGTGAGGTCGCAATTTGCATAGATAGGTTGGGTCTCGGATTCGTTTTAGGGTGTAAGCTTGGCACACGTTCAACGTCGTGATATACGAATCACGAAGGCAAAGTCTTTGCCTCAAGTAGGGATTTCCCTCCAGCACTTCTTTGTGTCCGGCAATCTATTACAAGGAAAAACACAAAAATCAATAGCCTGCTTTGGACATGCCACCAGGAAACACTTATCAAGACACATTGCAGTCCGATCATCATCGGATGGTTTTTGGAAGATACAGATACTAAGTATCTACACTTGTCCGAAAAAATGTAAGCAAATCCAAAAGGCCATAACTTAGAAAGATATTCTGTAGTTATTTTGGACCGAAACAGTTTTAACAGTGTAATTACCTTGAGAAGAAGATCCTTTGTTTCTTCATATTTTGCCCTCAACTGCTCGCCAAACGGCCACAAGTCTTTGGAAACAAGTAGCTTATCATATAAAGCAGCGATTCCTGGGTCACCCTTGGCAAACACCATTTCAATTAGATCAATGGTAACCCTAAAGAAGGGCCATTCATTGTACATTTGCTGAAGCATATTGAGGTTCTTGATGTCTTTCTGAATGATACATCTGAAAGCTGCTCCGAATCCAAGCCATACAGGGAGATGAAACCTAGTCTGAGTCCAAGCAAAGATCCACGGGATGGCACGGAGTGATTCGATACCACCACTTGGCTTTCTTTTTGAGGGACGACTTCCGATATTCATCCTTCCATACTCCATCTCTGGTGTGGCCTATGGCGCACAACCAAAAAATGACAGGATTCAGTGCATCAATTTTTTAAAAAAAATTACATCCAAGCCTAAAGTTTTTATTTTTAATTTTTATTAATAAAAAAAGAAGTACAAAAAAAGATTGAGAATACTCACCAAGCGGAAGTACTCGACAAATCGAGGTTCTTTGAAAACGATGGAGCGATACTCCTCGGTAGCAACAACAGCCATCTCATCAAGAAGGGCTCGCCATTCAGGCTTTGGAGGAATCGGCGGGCGCATACCATGCTCGAGAGTGGCAGCCGTAAAACGTTGTAGAGTTCTAAAGCACAAGTGCTCCTCCCCAAAAGATTGCTCAATAACTTCACCTTGGACGGTAACACGAAGTGAGCCAAGGATGGTATCGGGAGGCTGAGACAAAATAGCAAGATGAGTGGGGCCACCTCCTCTTCCGACGGTCCCACCACGACCATGGAACATCGTGAGTTTCACCCCGAACTCCTTGGCAACTTTCACAAGCTCTTCCTGAGCTTTATACAAAGCCCAGGCTGCAGAAAGCCGGCCAGCATCCTTCCCAGAATCTGAATATCCAATCATAACTTCTTGTTTCCCATTAATTCTGTTCCTATACCAATCAATCGAGAACAAACGTGCCACAGCAGCTGGGGCGGATTCCAGGTCAGCAAGTTTTTCGAACAACGGTACAACCCTCAAAGGCTCCTTGACATGGCATTCACGCTGAAGTAATTCGACAGCCAGAACATCAGATGGAGCAGTAGCCATTGATATGATGTAAGCACCAAAGCAGTCTGATGGAAGCTCAGCTAGAACATGGAAGGTGTCTAAGACGTCAGCAATCTCTTCGCTTTTTGGGAGATCAGGACCGAACAACGGTCTTTTTCCACTTAGTTCTGACAAGAGCCATTCCTGGCGCTTCTCTTCAGACCACTCCTTGTAAGATCCAATTTCAAGGTGTGTAGTAATGGCATCCATTACATCGGTATGACGGTCTGATTCTTGGCGAATATCAAGTTTCACAAGGGAGAGACCGAAAGTGGAAACTTGCCTCAAGAAATCGAGGAGGCTTCCATCGGCAATTGGTCGGTCACCACAGGAACACAGTGATCGGTAACAGAGCTCCAAAGGTTCCAAGAACTGAAACAATCAAAGGAAGATATAAGAAATGTTGCTCAAGCTTAAAAAAAACACGTAGACACTATTTCTCGTAATTATTTCAATCCGCGCCATTTTGATGACAAATTTAGCTTACAACAGTTCAGCAAAGTTGCTCAAGCTTGAATAAAAAATGCCATTTACCCATTTCTGATAATTATTTTCCACACTCCCCGTTTTGATTATAAGTTTATTTAGAGAATTAAGAAGGGTCCAGTATAGGACTGCATTCAGGAAAAACTGTAAATAAGAATTGATTTGCGAGAAATCATGCACCTGCTCTATATTTGTGTAAGTTAAATCTACAGAAATATCTGAGGTTCCATTTGATAGCAGCTGCCGGGAACGCTCACGTGTATGATATAATTTGTCCCTCACATCACCAAGAACAACCCGATATGGCTCCGTGAGTGGAATGTTTTTCCAAAACTCTGCATGAAGAGGAAAGCATATGAATACTTCTTCCTTCATTTAAGGCTAATAACGCATTATAAAGGTTGTTAAGACCAATTTAGTTTAAGCCTTATACGAAGTGAGGTAATCTAAGTTACACGGAGTCATTGCAAGAAATTTAACGGAAGGCTGATTACAGTCACCATATTGCCAAGGGAATTTAATTCATTAGGGAAGGTGAAATGTGTAAGCTTTCAGCAAGGCATCATGTTACAGTCGTTGGAGGTGTCAAAGGGTGAGAGGATTTATATTCACTATGTATACGTTTGTTTACATTTAATTTAAGATCGGTCTTTTATGCAAGTACATACTTTTGAAATGAAGCGTATTACCCTCGTTAACACAAGAAAGTTTAACGTAAACAAATGGTAGAGATGGACCAAAAAGGATATGTGAAGAAATGGGTGAGACAAAGGGAGTATTTATCATGTATGAAATACCTATGTAGTGTTTGGCATCCCTTCTATTGGAGCAATGGACGTCATCAGCACGAACACGAAGTTCGTCAGAGCAACGCCACATAGATAACTGCAAAGATGTTAAGGAATTGTCACAAGTTAATGAAACATACAACCAAGATTAACAAATTAAACAGAAAACGAAAAAGGAGAAAATGTTGGAATAAGAAGTATAGGCTTTGTACCTCGAACATGAGATCCTCTATCTGAGAGAAGTAGAGGTTAGCAGCCATCATTCTAGCCAACAAGCAAACATCTCTGGTGACTTCAGGTGTCACTCTTGGATTACCTGCAGCAATGCCAAAGACGTGAAGAGACTGGTTGAATGAATATTGTTCACTAGATAAGGGTTTCGGATGTATGAAACGTTCCCCTGTGTTGGAAAACACAGAGAGACAGTTTGGGATGACCCGTAGTAAAATTACGACAAGACTTGCTTGCATTGACCGACTTCTACTTCATAATACTACTAGGATTGCAGAGGCTGCAGAGATTTTAGTGAGCAGTTGGAAAGTGTAATAGATTTAGATATAGTATAGTGCAAATTAACAGTAGAGAATTCACCATCACGATCGCCACCCATCCATGAAGAGAATTGAATGAGGGGGGCATTATAAGGAACTCGTTCATTAATGCCAATATTCTTTAATGCAGTGTCAACTCGACGTAAGAACTGAGGAACACCATTCCATATTGTTTCATGGAAGTAGCTCATTCCAGCCCTCATTTCATCCTGAGGTGTTGGTGGTGTCCTACGAATTTCATCAGTTCGAAAA
The DNA here is from genome assembly GCA_022085475.1 of Heliosperma pusillum. Lineage (NCBI taxonomy): Eukaryota > Viridiplantae > Streptophyta > Magnoliopsida > Caryophyllales > Caryophyllaceae > Heliosperma > Heliosperma pusillum. Next base: position 19,510 of record JAIUZE010002137.1, read on the forward strand.
GCTGCTTGAATCTGCAAATTGCCATTTTCATAATATTACATCACATTCCGAAGATTCTTGATGTCATGGTATAACTATGAGGATTGTTTGTCCGTTGATTTAACTTGCAAGATTTTTTATTAGAAATACTAACAGCGTGATTATCATGTGAATTCAAACAAAAAATTATTTGTCCTGTCGTTTCTAAAACTCGAGATATGCAAATGATTCAACCCAAGAAAAAAGATTATGTGTTCAAAACAAAGATATACAGGATGACTTGTTCTCATTAAAAGGATTTTGAGAATCCACATCAATTTCTAAGTTGAGTCAATAATGCATTCTTTAATCTCAATTATTAACATGTTATACTAAAACTTGAGTCAATAATACAGCAAAAGCACGCATCAGCATGTAACTTTCTCTGAATACAAACAATCAGCAATCACAGTTCTCATGAGTCATGACAGTAACAGGGCAATAATTTATGCAAAAAATTTAGTAGTCATCACATGATCGCGTGCTGACATTTACGATGCACGTAAGAGGCAGGCCATAATATTTTGTTTGGGGGTGAAAATGCCGATTTATTGTCAAAGGAGCAAAATGTAATCTAAGGCAAAAACAAAATTTATACTTGGTCTAGGCCTCTAGGGGGCGGCCAGCCCCGTACAACATGGTGAGACGGAAATTCATGTAATATCTTGTGATGGAACTATAATTAAATCCTATAAAAACAAGAGATGTGCTAAAGAAAAGGAAAATTCTCATTTTAGACAGCTTTTTCCGTTTGAAATTAAGACAGACAAAATGTGACCATTCTACGATAAAATGTACATTTCTCATGGTCACTTTTTATCATAAAATATTGACATTTTCTCGTCTCAAGTTAAGACTATCTTAAGGGGGACTTACGGAAACAAAATGGATCAAAACTTTATATGTCACCTACTTCCTTTCTTTTTTCTATCCATTTTATTAAGATTCTCAATTGGTGACTAACTAATCAGCTCCACATGCTTAGGTTGTCAGATTCCTACTCACACCAGAAAAGCATAAAGAGTTGTACTATTAAATGATGAGTTCAGTACAATTGTATGACATGCTTTATAAAGTTAGCATCTTTTGAAACTGATGATGTAGCATCTCACTATGAACTATAAAACGCTTTTTAGCGATAATTATTAGTCCGTTTAATATGCAGAAAATAGCCGGAGTCTAAAGAATGTGTGTCGAAAGTAAAGCTGTAAGTAATCGCCTTTTACCTCTCTTTGAAGAGCCTCATCCAGCTCCTGTTTATCATCAGGAGTAATATCCTTAGCATACAACTGAGCTAAGCAGTTTCTTATCCTGAAAAGAATCAACAGTAAAATAATCGGTGAATGCTAAAACAGAAAATGTTATACCGACAACCACTACCAATCCCGCATTAAGATTATACTGAGACTGACATACAATCAGCAGTAAGCTGTAATAAAAAATCTTGATCAGAACAGAAAAACATGATTATATGCAATTACACAAGTGAAAAAATTACCCCCCACGGCACCATCAATTACATTACTGGTCCCGAGTGCCTCAGGGAAACTCGCCCAATGCAGAAAAGGGGGCGGGTACATGCACACAGCCGGAAACTCAAATTGGCTACTTCCTACAAACCTATAATAACCCAAGTGTTGCTCCACAAAGAAATTTTTACTTATGAGACGATTTGCTTTATTTCACGTATTTCAAAGCCAAATAATAGCGAGTCATTAGCTCCCTCAAAAACGGAGATGTTATTCCACTATTACAGACACTAAAGTAGATATTTGAAGTACGGTACAAATCATCAAAAACAAACCTTCCATGCTTCTGAAGCAAGGATCGACGGACGGATTGAGTGGGATGAGCAGTAAAGACAAGATCCACAGTTTGGTTCTTAAGGGCATCAAATATTTCTTGTGGGGACTTTCCAAGCTCCCCAACAAGCCTTTTGAATGTCTCCTCCAAGTCGGATTCAGTGGTAGCAGAGCTCTCATCATTGAAATCTCCCTTCTTCAATTTCTTTGTTCTACGACGATAAGCAATTTGAACCTCCTCAGCCAAATTGGCCAAGTTAAGCATATGAGAGAAAGATTTGGCGACCACAATGGAGTCTCCGGGATCCAAACTTGTGAGCACACTTCCGAGATCTTCAAGCTTCTTAGGATTGTGTTTCCCTTCATACTCAGCTGAATGCTCATAACACTCTTGGACCTACATCGATCATTTTGACTCATCAATGAAATGGAAATACCTTAAGAGTTAAGACTAATAGACCCCGACAATAACATTATCCTGGTGCCACGGTCACTTCGGCTACTGGCTAGGTAAAGAGGTTCAGATTGATGCAACCTTACCTCTACGTTTTCAGGCAATTTCAAATTAGATCATTTTTGGTCAAGTTATTTTGGATTGAGACCATTCATGTTCTCGTAGCTACGGCGTACACGTTTTGAGTTTGGGTTGGGTTAGTTTTCCCAAGTCTAAATTCATGAATCATGAATTCATGATCATATCACATATCTTTAGCCAAAACACCAATAAGTGTCATCCAACACTATTAATCGCCTACAGCTTAAACTTTTGGTCGAGATTATCATATATTCCCATCTTTACCCAAAAAGCATAAGAAAAAGATTACAACTTTTAGTGTCATCTGACTCATCTCACGCTATCAATGACATACAGATTAAACTTTTGGTCGAGATGATGACACATTCCAATCTTTAACCAAAAAAACAAAAAAAGATTACATCTTTCATAAATAATCAAAACAAAATTACTAATTCAAACATAAAAAAGAAGCGACAACATACAGTTTCACGAATTTCTTCCCCATGAAGATCCTGAAGAATGTCAAGGAATCGATCCAACAAAAGAGCATCATACTCAATCAACTTGTCATCCTCAGAAACTTTTTTAGGAACCAAAAGCCTCAATTGTGCATCAATTGATGCCATTTTTTCTATGTTTCTAGCCATCATACACTCAATCAAATCCCACTTTTCCTCAGATAATCAACCTATCAAATCAAAAGCAAAAAATGTACACACATATATCAGAAACAATAAGTCTTGTTGAAGACGGTTCACATTAACTAGTATTGACTATTGACCGACAAAAATTTGATTGACACCCACAAAAAATCTGCACATGAATAAATGATTCGAGACAAATACTTGTATAAGGTGGCTTTCCACAAACTTATCGGTATGATTGTATAAAACCGTCTTACAGAAGATTAACTGATGATTTGTACAACATTAGAGTAATTAATATTTCCATCATACAAACAATCAAATTACACTTTTCCTCAGAGATTCAACCTATCAAATCAAACCCCAACAAAAAAACTCACTCACACACATGACACATATATCAGAAAAATCATTATTCACCCACAAAAATTTGATCAACACCCACATTAAATCAACACATGAATAAATTATTCGACGTAAATAATTGTATAAAGCGGTCTTACACAAACTTACTTTAAATAAAATAATATGGTTGTCTCACAAAAGACTAACTAATGATGGATATAACTTCAGAGTAATTTATATAAGTTCCATGCAATATTATATAATTATAAAGAATCATACTTTCATGTGATTTAAATTTACAGTTAAACTGTATGATGATAGATTTAGACAAAAGGGTACCTGAATTAATGAAGAGATTGAAAAACAACCAACTAAGTATAAGGAGAGAGAAGTGGAGAGTTTGTTATTTGTTATAAAAACAGTAGACAAATTAACAAGAGTTTGAGAAGATATATAAAGATTTGATTGGATAGTTGTTGAAAAAAATAAGATATTATAAATAATCAAATAATTGTACAATTTGTAGTCAAATTATATACTGTTGACAAATACTGTATATGATTCCGAATCTTAATGAAAAAGCTCTTTTACCTCAAAAGATCCGTTTTTTCAGTTTATGTATTGGAAATTTAAAAGGGTATATTCCCCGAATTCCCGTCGGGTTTAATATACATCCTAATTAATGAGAATCTTTTTAAAAAATTTGAATTTAAATTATTCGATCATTATGATTATAAATTAGAAGTATATGTATTGGGAATTTAAAGGGGCATATTTGCCGGTCGAGTTTGTTATATATCCTAATTCAGGTGAATCTTTTTTAAAAAAATTGAATTTAAATTATTTGATTATAAATTAGAAGTGTAAATCACTATTTTTCTTCATTATATTAAGAGTAGTAGTTCACTTTTTTCGGGAAAAAAAACAGTATTTCAAATTTTTTACTAGTATGTTTGTCTTGGTTAAATAACGATAATTATTTAATATAGCACGAGTTAACTTAAGTAATGGTGATGAATAAATAAAGGGGTAGTAGCCTAGTAGGGAAGAATTCTATTGTTGAGTAATGCATTAAACAACATTAATATAAAGGATTATTGATATAATTGTTTTTTTTCATTTTCGAAACTATATTTGAGTCATTTAAAAAACTCGAGTTTGGACCATCTTATTAATAATATAGTTTATAATAATAATAATAATAATAATAATAAAATAAAGGATAATAATAATAATAAATAATAATAATAATAATAATAATAATAATAATAATAATAATAATAATTAATAATTAATGTATGATATTTGTGTTTATATTGAAAGAGACCCTCTTATTATCAACAATTGGTGTTGTATACGTATTTGGACACCAAAATATATTACACATCCTGAAAATAAAGGATAACAATACCAATTTAAGACACAATAAAGTTTTGTTTTAGACGGCATTATCCATTTTAAGTTTAAGATGAGTTTTATACTACCACATGATGATAATAAAGACAAAAAAATTAATATTTATTAGGTAATAAGTGGAGTTATTTGATATATATTTGACCCCTTTATAACGATTAATATCCATCTTAAATAAGAATTTGGGTTTTAAGACAATGCAGGCAATAAGCAAGCATGATTGACAACAACAGGGGAAGGTAATATTACATGCAGGTGGCCTCTTGTTGTGACTCGTGACGGAGGACGGAGTCATTAAATCATGTGTGCATGTGATATTTTTCAAAGGAGTTTAATAAAAAAATTGATTCGAGTTATCACAAATATAATTAATCAAAATATTTTATTTTATCTAGTTTGTCATGGGGAGTATTCTACCGATTAATGGACTATTTTATTCGCTCAACTGATTGCAATGTAATAAAGGTAATTATTACGGGAGTAATAAAACGTATAATAAAAAAAAACATGAGGTGATTGATGGGTAGTGGAAGGACAAACATGATTATCGATTCGCGATTTATAGGGTACTCGCCACTACTCGGCGTATCTTTGCTAACCCTAGACAAGGTTGTGGGGAAGTATTATTCCGATAGGGAGGGATAATTATTACCTTCTCTTTGTAGTTTGTATGTTCTACCACAATCAATTTAGGGGATTTTGTTGTTCATTTGAACTTTATTACCTTAGTAATGATTATGAATTAACCTATCCCAAGCAAGCCTAGGAGTGAACACAATTATCTTAGTGATGGTAGCGTTCGATTGTTAATGTAGCCTACCCTTGTGTGATACGAGTACTTTAACACTTCCTCCGTCACAATCATTTCTTTTACCTTTTATATTCTTTCTAAGGGGGTAATTTAATTGAAGGTAGACAAATAATTGGAACGGGAGGAAGTATTAACTTTCATATGCCCTTCTTATTAGGGGTATTAACTGTAAAAATTGCACCGTCACACCCAAAAACCGCATGTTTTTCAATATTTCAAGTTCGTTTTCACTAAAACGAATTGCCTTTCACAGTTCGGTTAACCGAACCGATGAAGGTAGTTTGTGAGCGGTTCGGTTTCGATTCGCTTAAAAAGATCGCGGTTAACCGAACTGTCTAAACATACTTTAAAAAAAAGGAAAAAAGTTGAGTAATATTAAGTAGTAACTACTAACTAGGGGTCATAATGAGATGAGACAACTCGCGAGCAACTCGAGATCGGCTCGTGTGAGATTGGCTCGAGAGCATATCGAGTCAAGCCGAGCAAACGCCGGCTCGGCTCAAACTTCTATGATTAGATAAAATATTGCTCATATTTTATAAAAATATTATATCATGATTGTATTTTTGCATCACACATATCATATGTCGCACCTACTTGCCAAATATTTTTACATATAACCATTGAGCCTTGTTATTGAAAATATCGAAAGAAAATAAATAAATAAAAAATATTAATTATATATAGGCTCAATTTGAACTCTCAAACTCGAGCTCACATTAAATCTCACAAGTTTATTAACGAGCCCATTTTTTCCGAGCGTGTAAGCTCGAGATCGATTTTAGCCGAGCAAAAGCTCGGGCACCCAAAACCTCAAAACCTTGATTATCACCACACTTCACAACCTAACTCGTTCAGTCCTCCTTCTAAACCCTAAAATCCCAAGTCATTCCTCCTATCGCCGGTCGCCACCTCTTTCTGCCGTCTCTTTTTGCCGCCTTTTACCTCCACTCGCCGCCTTGTAGATTTTCAACTGTAATTTCGATTCATCTTTGTTCTCTATTTTCGATTCTTAATTTCATTGTTTAATTTGGATTCTCTATTTTAGATTTTCAATAAAATTCCGATGGTTCTTTGATATAATCTAAGCTACTGAATTTTCCAAACTCCGTAGCAAAATGCCTGAACATAAACCAATGATTGGCTTGACGTGGGAGCCAAAACTTCCAACTTTCAGCAAGCCCTCTTCTTCATCGACAAAAAGTAAAGGCAACATCCCTCAGAAGAGCAGTGTGCTGTATATGCCCACTTCAGAGCTTGTCGACGGTTTGTATGTCCCCCCAAATAATCCCCGAAAGCTCAACATAATGCGCAAGAAACAAATTAAAGACACTGCTGGTAAAAATTGGTATGTATTCGTGTTGATTGCCGTCCAAATTTTGTCTTTGTTTCCCAGCTATCTTTGAGAATGTATGATTGGATCAATGTTTCTTTTGGCGGTTTGGTATCTTTCAGTCTTTCTCCTCTCCTGTAGTTTTGTCTAAAGAAGGTTTATTGGATGGAAATATCTGCATACTGATTCGGGTTTATTGTGATTGTAAAATAGGTTTGACATGCCTGCCCCAGTTATTACACCGCAAATGAAACAAGATTTGCAGCTATTAAAGGTACATCTTGTATGCTGATAGAGCGATAGGGTTTGTTGTGTCTACTAGTATTTGTTTCTCGGTGAGTCTGGCTGACGGCCAATGTAAAGGGGGAATACTAGGGTGAAACTGTAAGAGTGGTTGAGGTGTTTTTTGTTCATTTACATGTTTTACATATAGCTGTTTGTAATAAATAGTCTTCTTTATACCCTTAGGCCTTAGAGCCGATAACTTGGGACTGATGTTGTCTATCAACTACTACTATGTTGTGCTATTACTACTATTTACTCGTAAGAGCCAGAGTTTGACAACTTATCAAAAGTGTATTTAGGGTATTTAGAGCTGATAACACGTGACTGATGTTGTCTATCAACTACTACTATGTTGTGCTATTACTACTAACTACCATATACTCTTAAGAGCCAGAGTTTGATAACTTATCAAAAGGGTATGTAGGGTATTTATTTGCTTTAAACAGTCAGATAAACTTTCTGAGTGACCATAGGAGATGGCTGTCACTGTGAAAGCTATACGCCAAGCCTTATTGGAACCTTTTTGAAGTTGTTGAAGGTGAATAATCTGAGTACTTTGGTGGAGGCGTGATGTTTAGTATTTGTATTATACTTGTCACTACCTTGATGGAAGCCGCACATGATCTCACTCGAATGTTTGTCAGTGCATCAACGTGTAAGATGTGCTCTTTTAAAACTACATAACTACTCTAGTGCCTCAATGGTTCCTGTTTGTAGCCTGGCCTATTTTACTTAAGACTTTTATAGTACGTCTCATTCCGGTGTCCAAAATTTAAGCACTTGGACATGGGTAGCACCTGGAACATTTCATTTTAAGCCAAAACACAAGGATTTCCCGTTAAGGGTCTAATTCAATACATGGACATGAACCCACACTTCAAATCGAGTTTGGGAAACTTAGCCTCCAGCAAGCTAAAGAGGTTCGGCATATAACTTACAGTCTCGAGATATTGTTTGCAGACGATCCTAATGAAAATTGCGTCGTAAAATACATAGACAATCCACTTCCCCGACATAAGTAGCATAAAGAGTTTGGGGAGGCAGGTGAGCTGGTTTGTTTTGACTTGTAGGAATATATATACGTTTATTTTCTGTTGGTCGTGTGAGTTGATGTATTGACTTTGTTTACTTGTCTTTGCAGTTGAGGAATGTCATGGATCCAAAAAGACACTACAAAAAGAGTGATACTAAGTTGAAGACATTGCCTAAATATTTCCAAGTAATTTTGCGTCCCTCTGAATGCTATACTTTATTCTACTTGCGTTTTTTCTGATTCAAAACCTGATGCCTATTTGTTCCTTATTGTAGATGGGTACTGTAGTGGAGCCCGCTTCAGAATATTTCTCTTCTAGGCTCACTAAAAAGGAGAGGAAGGGCACTCTGGGAGAGGAGCTTCTTAATGACATGGCCCTTACACAGTTCCGGTACGTGATTACTTGCAATTGTGGGTTATACTTGGGGATAGAAACGGATCCAAGACCCTATCCAATCCGGTCCGATACTGCAAATCGTGTATGGATTTAAAATAACGTGCCATATGGACTAGCATCGAATTAGGGGAATGGATGGGATCTCATTTTTTATGCAAAATCTCCTGAATCTGGGTCGAATCGTTAGACATTATTCAATCTTGAGGAAACAGGTCGGATCGAATATGGATCTAGTTAGACCTAGGTATCCAAATCCTGGTTTATACCAACCCATTGACATTCACTTGTGCTTATGAGTCATGACATAATCCCTCTTTTCTGTAATTCTATACTATACATTACTGCAGGAAGCGTAAGGTAAGAGAAATCGAGGAACACAACCGACCTGGTGGAAATGAAAAATGGAAGAACAGAGGCAAGCAAACTCAAAAGCGGGCCAAGGAGAAGAGACATATATCGGAAAGTAAATATATGTCATAGAGATGAAACGGCTTGAGTTAAGACAGAAGAACTCCGGCTCCTCAATGACTGGATGACATGTTTGATTTTCCGACTAAGTAGAGACTCTTGTTGACGTTTGCTCAAGTATATGCAGTAGGGAGGGAGCAAAGACTGCATACTCTGGTCACTTAATGAATCACAATTTTTGGGATCGTATTTTAGAAATCACCTAATGTATCGCATTTTTTGAAATAGAATTTCGAGAAATTTGTATGCAAACTAGTTTGCTCATTCTGTTAGACCCTGTTTCAGTTAGGCTCTGTTCTTTTGGACTGAAATCGTCTGAACTGAACTGAACTTATTGGAGCTGAACTGAACTGAACTGAACTTAATGGACCTGAACTGAACTGAACTAATAAAAAAATTATGACGATAATAAATATTATAATAATATTAATTATAATAATATTAATCATTAGTAATAATAATATTATACTAATATAATATAATAATAATATATTAAGATATATAAAAATAAAATAGTAATATAATAATAATATAATAATAATATAATAATAATAATAATATTAAAATATTAATATTACTTATCTAATTATTAATAATAATATAATATAATAATAAATAAATTAAAAATAGTAATTAAATTAATATGATAAGTATAATTTAATAATATAATATTATAAATGATAATAATAATATATTGAACATTAGTATAATACTATATTAATAAAATATAATAATATTATTATAAAATATTAATATAAATGATAACACTATTAGTAATTATATAATATAGTAATAAATATATTAACAAAAGTATCTAAAGAATTAATAATATAAGTATAATATAATAATATAAATGATATAAATACTAATAATAGTAAATAAGAATAATAATAATAATAATAATAATAATAATATAGTGAATATATTAATAAAATATTAAATATAATATAAAATAATAATAATAATAATAAATGTTAGTAATACTAACATTTCCATTAATTAATCGTAATAATATACTAATAAATAAATATATTAAATATAAATATAATAATAAAAATAAAAATTATAATAATAAGTAATAGTAATATAATAAATTTTAAAAAATATATTAATATAATAATAACAAATCAATTAATATAATAATAACAATGATAATAGTAATAATAATAATAATAATAATGTTGAAATAAAGTAAGTTGAACTGAACTGAACTGATCTGAACTGAACTGAACTGAACTGAACTGAACTTAATAGAGCTGAACTGAACTGAACTGAACTTATTGGAGCTGAACTGAACTTATTGGAGCTGAACTGAACTGAACTTATAAGAACTGAAATTAAGTCCAAAAGAACAGGGCCTTAGTGTTTCTATGTTTTTTCCCCAAAAAGATTAGAAAGTTTGAGATGATTATTATGGAAATTTATTGATTATATATATAATGGCGAGTTAAACTATGATCGAAACCAGATATACTTGTCCACAACTTTGAGTAGATAAGGAATTTTCCCAATTCTGATACCTTTTGCTCCCTTTGTCCCGATCATTAGTTTACGTTTGCTTTATTTTGTAAGGCTGAATCAAGCAACATAAATTATTGACCGAGACGGATAATGCTTCGGTTTAATTCTCACTTGCTAAGCACGCCTCCGGAAAAAGAACCCGTCGAACACAAAAACATTGTGAACAGCATAGTTCTGACTTCTGACGATCTAAGATACAAAAGGAACAAAAAGTACACATAAAAGCTAAAAAGGAACACTTCCAAGTACTAAATATCAGTGTGTTTTCTCTTCATGATGTTCATATATGATATATAGCCCATTTATGTATTAAGCCAACAAAGAGCCTCATTTAACTCTTTTATACCCATCGACAACATTTGCAAAGATTTTCATATAAGAATATTCAAGGTTAAATACTTATATTCTACCATAATATTAAGCTGATATTTCGGTTAATGTGTCCGTCATTAACGAAACAAAAAAAAACCTGTTACATTGCATACATTTCTCATATTTTCACTATGTGTCATCCGGAGGTTAAAAGAGCCTCACTGTATTCATCCAACCTTCGCTTGCGCCGAGTTGCGCGCAATGGGGAATACTTTCGAATTCTGAAAGTATGCTCTTGGAAAAAATTATGCACAAGAAAAATTTGTCTGCCAAACTAATCTATGCATGTAGTTTAATTTATACATAGTTTTGAATTCCTGTTATATAAAGGAGTTGGGTATAACATTGCTGTTCATTTGCAGGGCCATGGATTATGTGAATGTTAACTATCAAGTAAAGCAGATATTACAGGACTTTGAAGAGTTTGAAAGAGTTTTTCTTCAGCCATATAATCCGAACTCAACAGTTTTACTGTGTACTCCGAACTCTGCAACGCCTTTTCGAGTAGAAACCTGTGTTTCCTGGTTCGAGCAAATGGAGATGAACTTTGTTCACACTGAACTGTGTGACAGCAATTTCCATTCTTCAGATTTTAAGTCACCCATGGAAGAGAACTTATATGTCAATCAAACTTTTAATAACGGCAACCTCGTGTCATTTGACCCAAACCAGTTGAATTTCCGACCCAAATCCGATAAATTGCAAAATCTAGTAGATGTGCCAGGAACCCCATTATCAGTCACCCAAACATACGACAGAAATATCGTGAATCCCATGTTATTTGTTAACCTACCGCCCTTTGATCCTGCAGTATTAGCATTGATCGACTCTGATTTCCTGACTTGCCCTGATAAAGCAGACACCAGATATGGAAAAGAAATCGCCATCAAAGAAGCAGAAAATATGACGATATTCCAAGAGAGAAAACAGGACAATGTTTGCTGCAAAGGGAAGTGTTGGGGGTATGCAGAGGGAATATGGAGAGAAGTACAGAAGATTCCTAGAGGAAGAAGAAAAAAAGGGTTTGATTTAAGCCCACAAATACGCCGTTTCTGTAGAGAGCGACAAAAAATCAAGAACAGAATCTCCGCTGCAAAATGTTACACCAGAGAAAAGGTACTTTCTTTAAGAAGTCGCAGTCTGTCGATGCAATTTTTATTACGGGTCAGTCCAAAAGGAGTCATGTTCTAATACAATGGTTTATATCCGACCCATCTCTGAATGTAGGCTCATATCCATGATATGGAAGTGCAAGTTACCAGACTCCAGGCAGAAAATAAGATACGAAGGAACTTGGTTCAGGTAACAAGCTTCATATTTTTCCCAACCTTTCTTATACCGGAAAATATTGACACGGAAAAAGAAAAATCCTTTATACGTCATGTAACACTCTAAATATTAATGCATGCTTGTGATCTCTCCTGTAAATATGCAGTTTCTGGGAAGCAGTCTACAGCTACAGCGAAGGAAGCAATCACTAAGCCGAACCATGTCAGGACCTCAATGACTCGCAGTGTCGCATAATCAGATTCACTCACTAAACACAGACACAGTTAAGCTTAAAATTGTAGTATCATCTTAAAAGATGACACTTAGTTCCTACTTCCTAGTAGGGGTGATAATGAGACGAGACAGCTCGCGAGCAGTTCGAGATCGGCTCGGTCAAAGCTCGGTCAAAGCTCGGCTCGTACGGGCTCGGCTCGGGCTCGAACTCGGCTCGAGAGCTTAACGAGTCAAGCCGAGCAAACACTGGCTCGGCTCGAAAAGCTCGCGAGCAGCTCGAACTTGTGTAATTATATAAGATATTGCTCTTATTTTATAAATATATTTTATCACGGTTATACCTCTGTATTACATATATCAAATGTCTCAATTTTTTGCCAAATATTTTTACATATAAACTTTGCGCATTGTTATTGAAAGTATCGGAAGAAGAAAAAAAATCAGAAAATCAACAAATATATAGGCTCGATTTGAGCTCGAGTTTGGCTCGAGCTCGCGTTAAAGCTCGCAAGCTTTTTAACGAGCACATTTTTTTCCAGCTCGGGTAAGCTCGAGATCGGCTCGAGCTCGAGTTTTAGTTTTCGAGCACAAGCCGAGCAAGGCCAAGCTCGGGCTCGGCTCGGCTCGTTAGCACCCCTACTTCCTAGTACCTACAATTCTGTACAACTGGTTGGTCAACTGGTCTCAAAATCTTCCCTGTCACCGAATTGCGATTATTTCATGGCGATAGCAGACTATTTTGTTGCTGGATGACAGATATCAGACGGTAATGACCGTTTCTAAAATCACAACTTGAACCAATACTTATCGTCGTCTTGAAGCCAACATGTTCCCTTAATTCAAAAATTACTTTCAAATGGACCTCAATGTACTTATTTGACAAATTAGGATACCCGAATCTCAATATGCTTATTTTTATCACTCAAAAGCACATAAATAAAGAACAGATTGTATTAAGAAACTCAACAAAAGCGTAACGAAAGTCTCATACTAATAACATTATTCAAAAGAGACAGAAACAAAGTAGATTCAAGTTCAGGCACTATTTCAGGGACATATCATACTTGTAGGGTATAAAAGTGAAAGCCTATGTATAAGAAAACGGCTCCACCATACTCACATCAAGATTCACGTCAAAATAGTGAGAAAAAACTAACGCCGGGAAGAACATGTGTAGAAATACCCGTCACTAGGCAGTGCTGTCTTGAATATCTATGACCAACCGAAGATGTAGTCGAGGACATAAACAAGCACCAGGGAAAATGGATAGAGAAAGAAAGCCACAGAAGCCATCCAGAGAGGGAATGAAGTCCGGAAGCTGCCAAGCGCCCCCATTATGATGCAAACGAGGAAAATAACGAGCACTTCTGAGGAGAAGTCCCAACTCAATCCTCTAACATAAACTAGCGCCAAGAACACCGAGAGACATAGGACATTGTTCATTGTCACAGCACCATATATCTGCAGGATAAGCATCGTCATGTGAGCTAGCTAGTAACGGTTCTAACTGGCCACAAATAACAATGTTTATGTAGATTTCATAATTGAATGATGCATTCGCTTCTTCATCATCAATGATTAGAATATGATAAAAATATTTACAGTCATGAATTTTAGTAACCAAGTCGCCTTAAAGTTTGATGTTCAGAAGAAAGAAATCGCATTGGGGTAATCAATATTATTTCCTCGATCGATTTTTGTTGCTCCTATTTGACTGTCAGATATTAATTTAGACCGACATTTCTTACAATACAAATTGCAACAATTTTAAACATGATATATGCAAATTTATATTTTGAGACTTTAGTTGTCAAAGAGTTGATATCAGTGGACCATCAAAATCAAGCGGGGGGAAGAAGAATGGGATGGAAGTCGTTTAGATAAAGTTAAGGGTTTTGGCCTTTGGGCATATTTATCTTTCGAGTTATGTTTCCAAAATAATAGCAAGTGTGCCACTCCAATACAGTGTACTGTGTGCGGTGTCGTGTCAGACACTTGCAACAGAATCACGTTAGCATAGCTTTAGTGCGCTATGACTGACTACTCAAAAGAGGATTTCATCGGCATTGTTTACAGCATTCATTAGCCGGCTTAAAGAGTAGAACTTTCAAATGTACACCACTATCAGCTAGCAAAAACTAATACTTTCACAGTATTAGCCATGTCATGTCCGAGTTTGTTACAGCAACAACAGCTTGAGCGGTATCGGCCACATTATTTCGTAACTTCTGGATATCAAGCAACTTCGACCTCTTTCAAGGTCCAATTTCATATTGAGATGTAATACCATAATTTTTTACCAAACCCAAGAACATTTATCAAACCCAAGAACATTTATCAATTTTTTTACCAAATAATCTTTCAACAATAGGAATCATGGTATTAAATCTTGATTTAAGACTTGTCAAGATCAATTGCAGTCTTATCTCAGTTGTTGCACAAGAAATGAGGCATTGAGGCTAATACCAGATAAATTGACGTCACATTAGCCGGCAAAATCTCGATAACAAAGTCACTATGTGGTGTTACGACAGATATTTAATACCATGGGACTAATGGTAAAAGCAAGAAAGACACCAACCTCGGAGAAAGTTAGGGATGCAGATTTTCTTTTCTTCCTTGAAGCAAAGATGATAGCAGACACAGCTTCACTGGAGTTTGTTGCTAGAGGTAGGAAAATAAATGAAATAAAGAAGGAAGGAATTTTGGTCGCAGTTGAAAAATTATCCACAGCATCTACTAGAGGATCGGCAAATGCAGCAGCAATTATAGTCCCGAGTATTAAGAATAATATTGCCTTGATGGTTGTTTTCCTGGTATTCTCAACTACTTCCCCACCCTCATCGTTAGAATCGCCCAGCAGCATATGCTCAAGTTTTGATTCCTAGATAATGAAAGTTCAAATGTTCAGAAAAACAAATATCGCAACTCATTTAAGCATATCATTAAATGATAAATATGTAAATATTTGGGTAATTTTCACATGTAAGAGGGTCTCCTACTAGAATTAGTGAAAGATGTGAAGTATCCTAAACACAAGAAGCTCTCCTCGTAGTAATTCTAGCATATGCAACACAATAAATTGTCCAACTCACCTCATCGTATTGATCTATATACTTTATAGTATCAGCATTATGATGGGAAGCGCCATCACCTCTCACGAGGGAAAGTAGCTTTGAGATTCCCAGGGTGAATTCATCTAGATCAACTATATCGTCTTGTCGCTCCGTATCGAATTCCTTAAGCACTTTATTGGCAATATCTTCTTCTCCCAGGCCCATGCCTTCAGGATGCATCCCAATAACAAATGCTCTAAGTTCCGCTTTTGAAAGACGGTTGTCACCATCAAGGTCAATTGCTTTGAAAATCCTAAAATAATCATATTAAAAATAAATATAAATAAAATTTAACCTATATGTTTGTGAAGCAAGCCATAGAAAACAGAAGCAATGAACTAACTTTTCTATTACTTCATGGTTAGGGCTCCCGTCAGCATTGCAGAGTTTTCCAAGAGCATGCTTCTTCAAATGTTTAAGAAATCCGGTCATTACACGCTTATGCTTCACATAGTCAAGCCTTCTCTCTTGGATCCAAGGTTGGAAGACCTGCCACAACATAACAAAAGAACAGGAGTCGCTCAAAACAGGATACATTATTCTCACTGATACTTATTTTTGTAAATAAGAGTTAGCACCTCATTTGACCTCCTCAATTAAAAAAATATATATAAGATACATAAAAAAACAAAGATGCAAAACGCAATAAACGAAATTTCAAAATTTAGAAATAAAAAATAGAAATTCAGAAAAAGGTGCAGGGGATTCTGTCTCAAAAAAAGGCACCTAATTGCACTTTTGGACCAGAATCTGATCCAAACTTAGGAAAATAAATCGATTTTCCGACCCAGAACAAAAAAAAGCCGACTACGTGGGGTAATTGAACGCAGGGTACGGGATAGTTTCTAGGCACAAAACATGCAGGTTTTTTTGCATATTACCTGAAATACACAATAGCTAATGAGCAATAGAAGAGAGATTATGAGGGAAATCAGCACTGCCAGGTGTCTACCGGAAGTCGAACTAAGAGCTTGTGGCAACTGTACGACAAGAAATGGCAATACAGAAAATGCCATGATCCTTGCAGCATAGCTTGTCCATATATCAGTAGAAACACCAGAGCCTGGTGACATAAAACAAAAACAACGAAAATTATAGATTTCTAATTGTATGTAAATCTTCATTTTTTTAACTATCATCTCACATTAGGGTTCACATGATTTTGGTACATCGCCGAATTGAAAAACTTATGATATTTAACTATTGAACAGCCAAAAAAATACTAGAAATGATGTCTACCTTGCAAGCTAAATCCTCTTGTGTCGGTTTCATCGAGGGTTAACTGACCATCCATATCACATTTGCCAACCAAAATACAAGTTCCCCATATTACAGTCAAAAGCATCACCGTCGATCCAGCCAGCAATCCCATTCCAACTGATACTTGATCTTGAGCCTCTGCAGGACTTCCAGAGAGGCCAGAAACTGAAAAAAAAATTAAAAAATAGTTAGTTAGAACTTACTGAAAAGCTAATTTTTTATTATGTAATCATGTGCACGACAAGTCGACAACCATATTGACTACAGTAGAGAAATTTGTAACATAATTTAACAGCGCATTCCTTCTAGGCCATGGTCACATGGTGTCGGTTTTAGAATTGATCTTTTAATCAGCTGTAGCCTGATCTCGGTGGTTGTTCTATAATGTGGCCGATCCACCACAAATTGTTGCTGACGTCCAAAACCTTAACCTTTATGACTCTGTTGTGATTGGGAGTCACAACCCAGATTTAATACCATGTTCCAGACTACAACAGCAAGTCTAGATATATACCTAGTCAATCCTAACTTCTTCATCAAACAATATCGAAAACATACGAGGCAAATTGTGATTAGAAAACACAATTTTGAATTGTCCTAAATGAGAGCCATAAAAATATTTAAGAAGCAATCACGCCATTTTACAGATACTGCAGTGCGATATTTTTGAAGAATTTTTCTGTAAAAGCCAATCTATACAAAAGTGATTTAATCCTTAATCAAACTAACAGGAAAGGCCGAAACTCCAACTGCATTCAACTTCAATTTGAAATTAGAGAAACATAACAATGCACGCCACACATCAAGTCGAAGTTTGATACAGAAATTATGATCTGTTCAAGATCATATACGGAGTATGTCTTTCAATACATAACAAGCCTAAGTTTCATCCAACACTTAACAACCCCAATTTCGAGATGGGCATTAATCTAGAAAACCAACCCATCACAAATAAAACATCATTATAAGCAGTGATCCACAATTAATGAGCTAATACAACCAATCCGCCACTGTCAATTACAAAAAAAAAAACAAGAAAAAATGGCATCTTTTCCTCTTTTTAACAGTAGCAAATCTCAAATCATACTCATCCGGAGAGTATTCTAGTCTGTATCAATGAATAAGTCAATCATCACAAGTTTACATCAAATCCGAATGAATCATCAGTAACCAATCTAAATGACACAATCACCAAACAAATCACACAAATAAAGCCCATATTGTAGGTCCCTTAATCCTCAATTAATCAATCTAAAGCACATATCCAGAATCTATAATTAATCATTCGGAAACAACCTCTTTGTGTTGATAACATGAGTGTAAGATTGTGTACATCCGACCCTCCTACCTTGCAATTTGCAAGGTCCATTGAGGCATTGGGGTAATACAGCCCTTTACCCCTTCGATTGGTTAAACATTCATTCAGAGTTAGCAAAAAGATGTGGTATTTAACAATTAACATACGAAAGAGCTATACAACAATCATACACAATAATTACTTATCCACAAATAATGGAGAGTAGGTTTTTAGTTATATATCACATCAAACAGAACCATAATTTGCATAAAAAGAACACATAAATCACCAACCAAAACAACACCATAATCAACAAAATCAGCACTAAGAAATCAAAAAACAATGAACAAAAACAAACTTTTTTCTACACTAAATACATCACATCACCAAAAATGAGCAACACAACACAATCAAATTCCCAAAATAAACACAAAACAACACCAAAATCAACAAACGAAAAAAACAAAATCTACACTAAAAATATTAAATTCCCAAGAATGATCACACAACACCACCAAAATCAACAAACAAAAAAACAAAATCTACACAAAAAACATTAAATTCCCAATAATGAGCACAAAACAACACCAAAATCAACCAAAAAAAAACTTTAATAATGATTAAATAAATTATTACCAAGAATGAGCATTGCATCAGGAAGAGCACCAAGAATAGGAAGAAAAAGACCACCAACAACACCAGGACCTAAAATCTCCAACAAAAGTTCACTTCCATTTGATAAATAAGTAGCAGCCATAAACATTAAATACCCATAAACTAATATTAAAAACATATTTCCTAACCATGTTTTAGTACATGGTAAAAACCCATATGTTTGTTCACATTCTTCTTCTACATTTTCTGATGAAATTAACATTGATTTAATACTTGGTAATCTTATATAACTCCTACCCACTTCATGATTTCGTTTGTTTATCACACCGTCGCCTGAACCACCGTCTGAACCACCATCTATGGTGGTTCTTGCGGTGGTTATGGTGATCAATAGGGTTATTAAAAGTGCCCATATCAGTTTTTTTGTCGACATTTTTTTTTCTTTGATGTGGGATTTGATTAGTTTTTTTGGTTTTATATTGTTTTATGAAATTATTGAATTATTGATTGATAATTCATAATTAAGTATTAAATTGATTATTAAGTGATGAGTGTTTGAGTGAAAGTAGAAAGTAGTAGATCAAGATCAAATCTTTGATGATTATAATACAAATTTATGAGGTGAATTGGATCTAGTGTGGTTAAATATGATTGTATGAAACCGTGTACGATCCGTGTTAATTGTGAACAAAAAATGAATTGAATTGAATATATTTAATTAAATGATGTGATGATAATATGATATAGTATTGAATTATTATTATTGTTATTGATTGATCGTTATGTCGATAGGGCCATGGTCCATGACTTGAGTAACGACTAATGAGTTCTCGTGACTCTCTCATCCTCTTGAAAATGATGGTTTTAAGTTTGTCCATGTGTCGGTTTTAAAACCTGGTAAACGATTCAATCAAGTCGTGTTAATTCAAATATACGAAGTATGTCATTTTCTAGTGTGTTGATAGTATCAATTGATTTGGAAATATGGCAATAAAGGTAGACCTGTCAAATGGATCGATCGGGTTGAGTTCGGGTCGGGTCGGGTATGCTGGTTTCGGGACGGGTGTTATCAAGTTATCGATGAATAATAATATGTTTGCAACAGTAAACATTCGGGTCGGGTTATAATGGGTTAAGTCAAGCTCATGTATTAAGTTCAGGTGTCGGTTTATACGGGTTGGATCATTTGATCAGTTAGTTTTAATAGGTCTAAATAAACATTTCTGCTAGATTAGATGTGGTCAAGGTCGAATTTGGGGTACCCTTGTCATGGTGCATAAAAATTATGGGTCGAGATAGTTTTGCTAGGTGTAGTTTTGATGTGGACATGTGTTAGAATTTAAGTCGGTGTTTATGAGTGTTTCTTCTGAGGGTGAGTAAGACACTACTTACAGTCTTACAATGACCACCTCGCTCATGATTAAAGCCCTGAAGGTGGCCAAATTGTTTCGCCAACCCCACCCGATCAAGATCTGGCTCATGGCTGGACTTTTCACGCCTCACAAGTCACACCCCCGCTGCAACCCGACTCTAATCATATGTCAGTTTAGGTACCCACTTCCTCAACCTAGTTTGACTCTACAGATTCTCAACCTGCACGGCTGCACCTATATATCTCTTTTTTATTGGTGTAAAGGAAACCAAAATGATGACTTTATTGCTAAGGGATTTTGAATTCTAGTAATAAGTATAATCCCTCCCTACCTTATTTGCTATCACAAATTCTTATTTGTGACGGTCACTATCCGTCACAAGCAAAACTAATTAATTTGTTATACTAGCTTACATCAACTTCTTTTAAGTTATTATGTCTATCCTACACCCGTATATATTTGTCAATAGAAATACGCAAATTTTTATTTTAGACGGATCATTTCCGTTTGAAGAATAAGACGGGGTTATATTGCCACTTTTAGGTAAAATGTAACCACAACCTATGACAACTTTTTTTCAATAGCGGTCACAGCTAGCTGTAAAATGGTTACAAAATTCCGTCTTATTATTTTAGACCAAAATGATCCGTCTAAAGCAAGACTAACCGGTAGAATTATACATTATCTAGAGTCTAGGCTGGAAGGACAATTCTCTTATGGGCCAAATCAATGCGTGCGTGATTTATCTCAAAGCCAACCGTTTGTGACTTGTAAAGGCAATTGAATTGTGGAATATGGACAAATATTTAATTGCTAGTTTGGAATAGAGCTCCAATAATACAACCCAATTAAATGTCGTAGCCAATATACATTTATCCCAAAATACATTTTTTTAAAGTTAAAATAAAGGGGGATGGTATTTATATAATTGGCTTGTATTCGAGTGACATTAGTATAAACGATAATGGCATCATTGCCCTAAATAAATCGTGCCAAGTTAAAATGTGGTTAGTATGACGATTACAGATAGTGAGTGTGGCGTAATATCCATATCGAAGCAATTGGTGTTGTTTAAAATCGTCTTAACTTAAGAAATCTCACAACTTCTTCTTATTTCCACCTATATTTTATTTCCACCTATGTTTTAAGAATGTCTAAGATCGTAAACAAGAATTGGTGTCATCTAAGATGAACTATTAAGTGAGATGATGTGCTTGAGTTCTTCTTAGGTTGTACTCAATAGTCTTTGAACGTTGGTGGTTATGTTGTACTTCATACTATTAAGTTAGAGGTTAGCCGGAGCTACGTGGGCTTGAGCCGGGTCGTCAAATTTGTGGGCCTATTTAGCGAGTCCAAACCCGACCCTCATATTGAATAAACAAATTGTGTATGGGGCGAGCCCACTCACACATTCTTATTTGGTGTCTGCATAAGGTCCAGACTCCTGATTGCAATACAATGAACGGATAATAATGTGCCCAAACACATGGAAGTATGAGATAATAATGCGAATTCAGTATCATTTAGTGGCGTCATCTTTTTCCCGATATTATTTTTATCGATTAACGAATATAGAATAACAAAAATATGTCATGCCCAAAATCTCATAATTTGTGATTTTTACTCCAACTAATTTTTTAATTCCTTAAAATTTATAAACCGTCCTTAAATCCCAGTTTTTTAATTCCTTAAAATTTATAAACCGTCCCTGAACCTTAACTTTCGATGTTACTCCCTCCATCTCATTTTTATTGTATAACTTTCTATTTTGCGAGGATTTACGGGAAATTGGCGAATTACCAAATCTACCCCCTAGATGAAAGAAGGGTAAAGTCCTAATTTTATGGTGCTTATGGTGTTGGTTATTATCTAGAGGCAATATTTGATAACTAAAGTTTATTCTTACTAAATTTCCAAAGAGGATAATAATCATGAGATTAAATTTGAAGAAAAATGGGATAATAAAGGTAAGACGAAGGAACTAATATACTTTTCCATTGTTAACTACAAGATTTATAGGTCGTCTTAGATGTTCATCAATTAGGGTAATCTCTATATGGTGGGGAAGTTGAAGATGACCTCCCATGACTCCATAAGATGAATCAGTAAGTCTTAGTGAAGATGGCGTATATCCGTCTACAATGAAGACGGGGCAAATTCTCTCTCACAAGGAAACAAGTAGGGAACCAAATGCATCTCCACTTGCCCTCCCATTTGCCTTCTTGTAAGAGAGAATTCGACTCGTTTTCATTGAAAAGGGATATGCGTCGTTTTCAATGAGAATTTGTGAAGATGAATAGGTCAAATGCTATCTTGCAAGTACGTTTCAACATATCACATCAAAATTAATAGAAATCCGTACGGTTAATAGACTTAACACCAACGCCGGAGCTAGGGGAGGATTAGGTGTGGCGCTCACCCCTATTGAAGGATACAAATTTCGAAATTTTTAGTTAAAATTTCCCAAGATTTTCAAGTTTACTCTAAACAATTACCCGTTCGCCCCTGCTAAATTCGCTCTCTTGGCCCCCGACCGCCAACGAAACGGTAAAGTTCGAGTTTAGGAATTTGAAAATGCAAGTACAATAACATCTCATGATTCTAACCGATCGTGATGTACTTAAAACAATAAATGTTGTCCTACAAGAAGAGCAGTAACCAAAAGAGATAGAAGCCATGCATAGTACAATCACATAATAGAGCTTGGTTTGAACATAAATAAATAATGGATAAAGAATGGAAAATAGTAAAATACTAAAGGACATGAAATAAAGAGAGTTGTGCCAAATATACATTTAATTTAAGCTTTGCTTTTTGGAAGACATTAATAAGTTAGGAGATATAAACTCCTTAAATGGTTTGTTAGCAATATGTCTCTATACTCATCTAATGAATTAGAGGAAAGTGTTGGACCGTTCTTTCTTCGACGGTCGGTTCACAACCTATCTCTGTTTACACTATGTTTTCAGTTTTTGTAAGAGACGAGTCAGTATCTTGCGTAACGTAGGGTTGAGTTCACATGAAAACTACGATAGCTATTTACAATTACCGTATCATCAATGTAAATGCATTAGACCGCAGCCTATCCTGTAGACTTCTTTTCAACTTCATTCCTTCTCATTTCATCGGAATATCAAATATGTATCTCTCTCCCTAAACTTCGAGGGAATTCAGCTAAAGGGAGGTGAAAATTATATGTATCAAATATGTATCTCTCTCCCTAAACTTATATATCAATATAAGTGGATTTTTGTGACCAATCGGAACTGGTTTTGGGTGTGTACTGTAAGATTTAGGGTGTATACCTCGAGGTGGTTCAGTTTAGTACGCACTGAGAAATGGCGGCTTTTGGAGAATAGAGGTGGTTGGGTTAGATCGAATAGGGTCAGGCGGGAGCACACTAAAGGTGGCTCGGAGGATTGGGGCTGGTTGTTCAGGGTGTGGGTCACCACACGGTCCACGATGAGTAAGAAGTAGCTTGGGGTGGTCAAGGAGGCTTGGGGAGATGGATGGCGGTTAAGGGGGCGGATTGCACTATCCACGATGTGTTAGAGGTGGCTCTCGGTGGTTGGGGAGACGAATAAGATAGTGCATATCTAATCCTTCCATCTGATAGCTAAGAAATGGCCGCCTAATCCTCCTCTTACACACCGGTCCTGCGATTATTGTAAGAACTTAATCTCCTAGACTCGAACCGATTAACTTCTCCTATCTTCTTAAATTAACATTTGTCACTCGGACGCCGGAAAGTACGTTTGAGCAACAGTCTACGAACTCATAATCAAAGTCTCATATCCAAATCCAACCTTTGAACATGTTAGCTTGAAAGAAAGCTTCAAAGCAAGAAGTACGACAATTGACGACGCTAACATTGTATACCTCTTTACAGCAAGTCACCCTTACCTCAATGTCTTTAAGGCTCCCGCGAATGGTGTGGTAAGAGAGGTTGAATACATTGCCTCGTTGTACCGGAAAAATTCTTCAAGTATAATAGTCCCCCATTTTTCGTAGATGGCTACATATATGTTTCTTGTCTATCTATCCAAGAATATGTAAGGACATGCATTCCCAAGAATGTATACAAGGATCTAGACCCACTTACCGATGATTAACTCGTGATTTTTGCTTCTCCGAGGCCACACTTCACGTTCGACTTGACTCATGTCCGACCTAAACCTACATTTGATCACTCTAATTTCGATAGAAGAGTCACATCTCTTAGTTGTATCTTGAGTTGTGCATTACACATAACATGAATACATGATACTCTTTAAGCCATTTAAATTTTAGTATATAAGATACCTACCCAAACAAACATAAACTACTTACAGGGGAGTGACAGAAAATCTATTTCGTGTTGCGATTTTTGTAATATATATTCTTGGTCAGCCTCAACTAAGGGTTAAGGCTATGCTACATTAGTTTTCCACTAACTTTTATTATTATTTTATTGTACATACTTTCTTCAGACTCATTGTCTCAAAACACACCAATAATCTTACCCTAAATAGCATTGTATGAACACGAATCAAAGTTCGAACCGTACCCCCAATCTCTAACCACTATCAATTCCTACGAGGCAAAGCATGTAAAATCCAACTCACATGCCAATCAAAAGTATCCCCCCACATTACAGAAAACTTAGAGGAGGGGACCCTACAAAAGATATCATATCAATCCTGGAATTGTACGTCTCTAGCTTTCCCTTTCCCTATGAGAATGAAACCCCATTCATGTTTTGTACTACATCTCTAGCCTGCACGATTTCATAACCTTCTTTCATGGCTCTCTGAACTGTCCATCTCATTACCAACAACAAACAACACAGCTTGTAGGAGACGGTGTCATCACCGCCTCACCGACGAGGTTACTATCAAAGCGGTTTATCTAAGATAAAATATATGCATGCTCGAAGTATTAAAAATAAAATACGGAGTATAAAACTAGACTAATAATTCCTGATCCTCATCCTTTTATCTTCAAGCATGGTTCAAAATCTCGGTCAAGTTGGATCGGATATGCACTCTAATGATACGAGATATCGCCCGAGAAACCAACGAGAATCACCACAATCCGTCCGCAACGGCCGATTAACGACCGTTTATACCGCTACCGCGACTATGACCGATACCGAAATTTTGAACCATGTCTTTAAGTTGTAGATGAGACAGTCTCATATAAGAATTCATAAAACTAACTTCTTGGTTGTTTCGACATCCAACTTTTTAAATATTTGACACAAAAAAATATTTTAAAATAAAAATTTAATGATTGGTCAGAAAATTTATAGTCTGTTCTGCCTCTGTGGTTGTCACCCAACCATAAATAAGTTCCAACAACCATCTATCATATGTCCCCTTCACAATACAAAGGCAAGTGATTGATCATTGCTTGTACAAAGTTTCCAGCTATACACTATCAAAGATTTTTAACAACACCCTTAGATTTACATACATGGTAGGAGACCATCTCTACTTTATAGTTTATACTTCATTATTACTGAACTTGATGTTAACCTTTATGTCCTTATATTTACATTATTCTAGATCCCAAGTTTTTTAGACTAAGATAAGATACTTTTTTTTTTTTTTTTTTATCGTAGTTCTGAAATAGCCTCGGCATGTTTTTAACACAAGGGTTAGACTGCAGACATATGACCGAACGGTTGAACCACATGGTTTACCCATTTCGGGAGAAGTTTCACACAAACGGAAACATTAACCCCGAGAAATATATCTAAGTTTCTGCTCAAATTAAGTAATGAAAGGTGAGTGGAAGCAATAGAGGGTATTGAAGGTGTTATATACGGAGTACAAGTTTCCGATACTGCCCTACTTGCCTTGCTTAATGAAGATACAACGGACCTATGACATTTATGTGTGTAGGTCATGGTACTAAAGAGACTAGAAACCAGAGGAAGTAAATGTCAGCTATAAACCAGCATTTTCTACTGAATGCAGGATATTTCTAAATTTTGAAAGAGTGATTATACAAAGAGGGGTCACAAATATGGAGTTTAGGTAGAGACATTGATACTTGTCTTTTGAAAAAGACTTATGAAGTTATGATGCCTTGCTGACAAAATCACAAGCAATGATCTAATTGTTAGAAAAAGATCAACCCTTTCTTTGCATTCTTTTCTTGTTTTACTAGAGACTAGAGAAGCTGGTTGAAGCAAAGCAGGACCATTCTAATTGAAAACAACAAATTTGGCAAACTAATTCTCTATCGATATCGTATAGGATTTGTAACTAAATAGAGACGGTCCTAGCTCTTTTTATATGGCTCTCTCTAATCACCTGGTCTGAAACAACCTGACTCCCAAGTGAATCGACACAGTAATACACTCAATATAGTGGCGGAATTGGGGGGGGGGGGGGGGGGGGGGGGGGGGGGGGAGGCTAGCAAAGGCACTCGCCCGCGCTGAACAGTAAAAAATGAGAAAGTTTTAGTTCAAATTTTCAAAATTTTTTCGAGTTACCTAATGGCAGTACTTCACCATAATCGTAACTCCTGGCTCCGCCACTGACTGAAGACAGATCTAAACGTAAACCTGAAATGACTCGACCCATACCCGATCATACTAAGTTTTGGGTATGAAATTAGCCAACAATATACACAGCTGAATAATAAACGAGCCTAAATTCAAATATCACCCAAAAAAGATGAACAACCAAGATGTTCAAAGACGAAAAGCATACAATTCTAGCATAACATAGTTCGTAGTAGAAATTTAGGAAATACAATTGCAGTTCTAGCATAATTGAAATCAAGCAGCTCACCTAAACAACAATAGAACATAGGAAAATAGCTAAAATATGGAAACAACTGATCACTGTGACAAGAAATTTCCGCTGAATGGTAAAAGATAACCTGAATGTCTTTCATCAGATTTAATCTTCCCATAGAATAAAAGTGCCATTGATTTTGAGCAACCGAAAACTCTCTTCTTCGAATACAATTTACTGTACCATTGAAACTGCAACCAACCCTGCAAGGCCAAAAGAAGAACAGAAGTCAAATCGGATAAACCCACGAAAAGCTTGTATGAGACCGTCTCACATGCGATATTGACCCAAATTGTTGCGTACCCCACATCTAATTATATAGGGTTATGGACTATTAGCCTTGGATAACAAAAGTTTCACCTGTAGACGTTAAAGCAGGTAGACAGGGAGAGTCTTCAGAGAACTTGGAATCAATGGCGAGAACCGGAGGATACAGATGACGGTTTAAGATCACCGCTGTGTTCCTCCTCACCCTGAATCCGAGCAGGAAAGTGATACCCTGAGAAACCACCTGAGGAAAATCCAAGGCCTGAAAAGCCTTGTGGGTGGATTGGAATCGCTTGAAGATGCTCATTTGATGTAGCGATTGAAGGGTCACTGATCCAAGCACGGATCGAGGGTATGTTACTGGACTGAAGGGGTCCCCTCTGAGTAAAATATTGGCTTTGCTGGCCACCGAACAACGGCTGCAACAATGATGGTTGATTAAACATAAACCCACCACCACCTGCATCACCACCGCCACCACCACTAACACCCGTACCGACTACTCCACTACCACTGTGATGGTGCTGGTCGATACTGGTGTTGTGGTGCTGGTTCTGCCAACCAGCCACCAGCCTATGAAGCCGCCCGAGTTCTGGGCTGGGCTGATGCTGGCTCTCAGCCCAGCCCACATTTGGGTTTTCATACCCAACTGAGGCGGCTCCAGCAAACACCGAATTCTGATGCTCATTATGTGAATGCATCATTATCGGATCCTGAACCTGAAACGACTGCAGCGAGAGTCTCAGGTCCTGACTCTGCCTGCTACCACCACCGCCGCCACCACCATGAGTATAATCCTGAAACTGCATTTGCGGCCGGGTAGAGGCCGCACTCACACCACCACCCATCGGAAAAAACGACTTAATAGTATCAGCAATAGCATCCGAATCTAACGAAGGAGGCAACATACTAACCCCAGAGCCATCAGCATTGCCATACAACTCCTGCTGCTCACCACCACCACCCCCTCCTTCCTCACCCAATTCAGTCCCCTTTCCCTCACCAGCCCCCTTCCCTTTCCTCCGACTCGAGCTCAACATACTCATACTACTAGGACTCCAAGCAGGCAACTGTTCAAGCTCATCAATAGACGCTTTCGCCTTCTTAATCAACCAATCCACAGCTTTACTAGGCCTATCATACCCAAGCCTATCTTGCACATCATAAAACTGTATTGCAGTATGAGCTGCAAGCCTAACCCTCCTATCCCTCGGCCCTTTCGCCGTACACACCTTACTATGCCTATCTTTTCGACCCGTCGCTCTAACAATATGCCCTCCTTGAACCTCCACAATCTCTCCCAACCCCGCCCTCCTCAACGCAGTCCTAGCCGAAACCTCCCCAGACCCCACCACCTCAATTTCACCCGAATTTTTCATTGCGGCATTTCGTCGAACACCTGGTGTGCACTCCGAAGAAGACCCTAAACAAGCCCTCTTATTCAAATTTTCCGAAACGGGTTCGTAAGTATGTGTACCAAATTGCGAATACATTTCTCTAAATTGATGCCCACTTTCTTGTTCTAAGTAAAAATTATGAGTTTGGTAAGAATTATCATCATAATGTGGTGAAAATTGTCTAGTTTCACCACCACCATTATTATCATCTTCTTCATCTACATTTCTACTACAATTTTGATGGTGAAACTGAAGCTGCTGATTTTTCTGAGAATCCAGTTTTTTGGATTTTTTGGGACACAAATTTTCCAACTTTTTTTCTTGTTTTCTTTTTATTACTACAATTAATTTTACTACAGTTTAAATTCAAACACACTAACAATAACAACAAACATAAAATTAATAAAAAAACAAACTTTATGAAGAAGAAATTGTTGGTAGTAAAAAATCTCTCTCTTATTATTTTCACTTTTTTTATTTTTCTGCAAAAATTCGGAGTACTTGCCATGCAATTCTACCATAACTACCATACCCATTAATTATTAGTAACTTAACTATAACTAAGGTAATTAATTAAATAAATTGAGTTTTTTGGTGAATTTAGAACCCTAATTAAGCTAAACTAACCCATAATTTGAGATAATTGTGTGGAAAATTGAGGTTAAAATGTTGTGGGTTTTGAGTATTTGAAAGAAGGGTTTATTTATTTATTTTTATTTTTGTTGGGTTGAGAATTGAGAATTGAGAATAGAGAATAGAGAGCAGGGGACAAAAACAGGAGGACAGGAGGGGAACAGACTTTTGGTGGTGATAGGACCTTCTGTTTTTGATGTACAAGAAAGAACAAGCTGCATATGTGCAATGGAATAGTAATACATCAGGGGTATAATCGTCATTTTCTAAGGTGTAATAGAACAGTAGGTCTTGCTTAAGACGGGTCGGATCTTGCAACGGGTATTTTGTGAGAGGAAATTGGTAGAGGGGACAAGGTGGACACCCCCCATGTGCTCTCCACTCACCCTTGATGGGTATTTTGTGAGAGAATATGGTATCCGTCTTAAGCTTAAGACGGATACCTCCGTCTTAAATAAGAATTTGTGGTAATGGAATACTATGGCTACTATACCCCTCAATCCTCATTCTATGGCAAATCAATCGGTTGTCGTTCATGGATTGTACATCAGATGTAATACATCTAATTATGTATTTCTGAGTTTTATGATAGATTTTTTGAATTTTGTTTTACAAAATTTGAGTTTTTGCTATAAAGTTTTTGAGCATATTTGCTTAAATATTAAATTAAAAAAAATACAACATTGCTAAAAAAACTATACTTATTAATGAAATTAGTTTTAAGTTTTTCCAACAAAAAATTACTCTCTCATATTCTCAATAACATTCCTCAATTCTATTTTCGTCTATTCACAATACTTTTCATATTTTCTTTTTTGGTAAATGTTTGTGTGGTCCAAATTTAATTGTATAGTGGAATAGTGTATTTGTGTGGTCCAAATTTAATTATATGGTGGGGTAGTGTATTTGTGTGGTCCAAATTTAATTATATGGTGTGGTAGTGTATTTTCTTAATTTTTGTGTTAAAGTAAAAGGGGAAAGTTATTGAGAATAAGAGGGACTATTAGCTAGTAAATTGTAAAAACTCGAAAAAAAAAATATAAACTCAGAAACTAAAAGATTATGAGGTAGTATATACTGACTTGCCGTTCATAAACTATATATCTGATGTACTATGGCTGGTGGTATAGTTTCTGAGGTTTATAATAAAGTTTTCGAACATTGTTTTAAGATTATGACCTCAACTATAAGGTTTGTGAGTTTGTTCACTTAAACCGCTTAAGAAATTTTAATATAACTTTAAAAAATAGATATAAATTCAATTAAATTTGATTTTTGATATCAAAATAGTAAAATGTAGCTTATAAAATTTTGAAATTCAGAAACAAATATACATAAACGTAGTTATATATTAGGTCGGGTGTCTCTTTATTTCTTTTCAATCGGTTGACTTCTTTTTAAGATAAGTATATTCGTTTTTTGAACTACAATTGGTTAGATAACATTCCAATTTGATGCATTGGATAAGATATTGCTATTCCCGTACATTTATATTTGTATCATCTATAATAATTGTGCCAATTGGTTGATCTCTTTTAAGATGAGTGTTTCCGTTTCAGAATTACATTTGATTAAATAACATCCTACTCGCAATTTGGATAAGGTATTGCTATTCCCAACATTTATATATGTAGCATCTAAAATAATTGACTTATTTTAAGTTGATGACGGAATTGTTGTAAAAAAGAATTGTTAAAGCGGATATCTTCCTCTATTTCAAAACTATGTTTCTCCTTTGATTTTATACAAAAGCAGTTTATGCGTTCGTTGTGGTTCTAGTACTGAAAATAAAGTGGAAAGAGGAGTAATCGAAAAGGGAAATGAGAAGATTTTGATATGAAGGGAATGTGTAACATTGTAAGTAGTCGCGAGACTGAGGTAAAAACAATAATACGATGTAGGGGTTTCTGGTGTTGATTCTTGAAGCAAGTCCTCATAATCATATAAGGTGTTTTGTGCAACTTCATTAAGTTTAATTTAGTTTAACTTCATTTATTCAGTTTATTTAACTTTATCTTATAAAACTCCCAATCTAGAAGAACAAAGTTTATGTAAGATTAATTAGTTTAAATATTTTGCTAAATATATCCAACTAATATAACTTAAGTCAC
The DNA here is from genome assembly GCA_022085475.1 of Heliosperma pusillum. Taxonomy (NCBI): domain Eukaryota; kingdom Viridiplantae; phylum Streptophyta; class Magnoliopsida; order Caryophyllales; family Caryophyllaceae; genus Heliosperma; species Heliosperma pusillum. The sequence goes on from JAIUZE010002137.1 coordinate 50,829, forward strand.
GAGATGATTAAGGTACTTGAAACCATGAATAGACAAGCGACCTTAAAGAAAATTAAAACAAAAACAAAAAAACTTTATTTCAAGACAATGAGTTATCTCGGCACGAGTCACATCTAGAAAAAATAAAACGAAGATGCATAAATCAATTTTTTTTATAAAGGACGGTTTAAGTAATTGATTGATTTCTATGCAACAAAGAAAATCATTATGAATAGTGGATGTATAATTATGGGTGGCCCTAATGTCAGTTATGTCACTAGCTCTTTGTATTGTTGCTAAAATCAATTCAAGTAATCACTCCATGGATCTTCCCTGGACAAAGTCAAATTAGCCGTGGCATTAAATTATCCCATGATTCCCATCATTCTATTTTTGTTCATTAACCCATCCCAAGCATGCTAACCTGCTTGTTCGTGGGCTAAATATTTAACGTGAGTGCGACCGATGTCTGCCCCAACCCCGTATTTGATCACTTCTAGAGTTCTAGTGAAGTTGCGCGAATCTGCATACCCCAAAATTAATACGATCCATTGTAATGTCTCATATTTGAGGTTATATAAGATACGTATGTGGCCTTGTATATATGTATTGTAAATACATGGTTTTTACTACTCTTTGAGTTAGTATCTCAGGCGAGTTCTCTTATTTTGTACCAGAAATAAACTTAAATAGGTTTTACTATTCCTTGAGCTAGTTTCTCAAAGGAGTTCTCTTGTTTTGTATCATAAATCTATTCAAGGTTTTCAATTGGCTGTTTTGCTACAGGTTGTAAAGTAACTTTTTTTTGCAACCGTAAAATTAAGCATAGCTACACTTGAATTCAAAAGATAACGTAAAAATGTGAAATATCTAAATTGATATCCTGTCGAAAACCTAAATTGATTAACTTCGTTTGCTCCCAAAAATTTATTGAGCTCAAATCATATCCAAGTCTAACAAAATTATGAACCGTGATAGTTCAAATCTGTTAAGGTGAATGATTTGAATGAACTTGAATTTACTAAAATGAAAATCAAACTAGGGTCCATCAAATTATAACCGATCACATTTAACTTGTCGGTTAACCGATTACCCTCACATTGTTATTATATATATAATTTTTTTTGTCGTCAAATGAACCACAAAGGTATTGCAAATTTACAATGTTTGTGGAAATGAGATTTAAACATGTAACCTAATGCTCACTATACTTCATATCTCCATCTTAACCAATAGGTTAAAACATTTTTGATAATAACTAATACTCCGATCCATAGTAGTCTAATATAGAGTACATAGTTACATTAAAACTTTACAAATGTACGGTATGACTCTGCTCCATATGCATGTGAGATGTTGGTTTCGAGCATAAAACCTAATGTATCACTATTCGCTATACATTTTTAACCGTAACTAATACATACGTTGATCAACTATCCACAATATCTCCGTCTTAATCACTTGCGTCGTTAGATATCGGGAAACAAAGTTGGTCCAAAAACTGAAATGAAAAACCGGTAAACAAGGGTGACCCAGAAAAAGACGTATGATGATCTGCTTTACTGCAACAAAACTGTGTTTCACCATGGTTTCTTTGATACTAACTTTACCTTTATTCTGGATTATTATTGTTGGCATTTTATATCGACTTGTCTCTATTGCATTCTTTATTCGAGGACTCTTGTGCTTCTTTCTCTATTTCTTACACCATTCATCATTATTTACATTTGTCCCTCTACTCACGTTTCATCTCTTTTCTTATATAAAAAAATAATAATTAATCCATAAATATTACCTGTATACAAGTTTTTCCATCATAAAAATTAGGTAAACCCATAAGACTTTCGTGTAAACAATCTGATCTGAGTTTGAGCTCGTTTAGTCATTATATTTATATAAATATAAATATTTATATAATAATATATACTTGTTAAATAACATATAATTTCAAATTAATTTAATATTAAAGTTTAAATTTATATATAAAAAATTATAAACGAGCCAAAACGAGCTTTCGAGCACGAGCTAAGCTTAGACTGAGCCAATTCCGAGAACTCAACGAGCCGGTTCAAATCATTTACAGCCCTATCCAAGACCTATATTTAAGTGAATAACATTGCCTTTTTTTTTCTCATGCGACAAACCAATCTACCCATACAGACAAACGTGTCAAATGGATTAGGTTAATTATCAAGTAAAAATTTGACAACATTCAATTATTGAAATGTAAAGAAAATTATGTCAAAATCCAAAAAATGAGAGAAAGTACGAAACCATCTGAAATCTACATTATTTTTCCAATTTTATTTCTCGGTTATAATAATCCGGGTACCCGTAGATTTGGATATGGATATTGAACTATTGAGATCTTAGTCTCCTGGATCAAAGTTCGGGCTGACCGGGCCCATTTGACAACAAATCGGTCAGTTTTTTGGGCCTTCTGTTGTAGAAGATGTTGTGTTGTGTTGGGCCGCATGACTTTGGGCTTATTTACTTTCAGGAGTTCAGGTTGCTTTGAGTTACTGGATTGTTTAGTCACCTTTCAAGACCATGAAGGCACGAATGACTGGCTTTTAGCTTTTATAAGGGCGCTTTACTTCCACATAGACCCGTCAATCAGGTCGAGTTCGGGTTGGTAAATCAATTCAGGTATGGGTAATTGGCGTTTGCAGGAATTCGGGTCAGGTCGGGTTATTTTTGGGTGTGTTGTTATCAAGTTATTTGGGTATAACGTCTAGTATGCGATAATAAACATTCGAGTCGGATTGAATAAGGCGGATCACTTCAGAGGTTTTGATTCAGATTCGAACCTTTAGTTCGGGTGCGAGTAAAGTTTGAAATCGGATTATTCGGCCCAAGTCATTTGGGCCGGGTCAACTTTACCAAGTCTACTGGCACAATTGTACTTTGTTGAGAAGATTTGGGCAACAGCTCATATATGACCGTTCTATAACATAGTATTGACGCAAAATAACAATACCCCAAAGCTATCACTTCATCACTTGACTAAATTTATATTTCAATTTTATTTCAATAACCCTGATATCTTGTGAGTAATTATACTGGCATATTTAAATATCTACGTTATTAAAATAAAATATTTTATTTACTAGCTTACTGTAGTTGACTTAGTTGGACTTTTTGTGATCAATACATATAACTTAGTGGTCTATTGGTTTTATGTAATAATTTGTTTTGAAAAAGAGTCTCGATACCACTATTTTACATCTACTATGTAAGGATCAACAGTTTCTTAGAGACGCTTGTATACATTATTCCTTAGTAAATACGGAGTAGCTTGTTTTTTTATTTTTATTTTTTGCATAATAGTCGGTCTCAAATACGTTTATGTATGAACCAATTCAATCGAAATCGAAATCTAAATCGACACATGATTCTTACACTTTTGAAATCATTGCATTTTATTTGAAGGTTTGTGACGATAATCCCCCTTATACTAAAAGATTAAGTGCTTATTAAAATTTTCCCGCCTAAATGAGTTATTCTATAAATAAACTTCCTTATTTAGTTATATATATGATATCTATAACTAGGTCATATTATACCAAACAATAAATAACTCTATTCTTTATAAAAATGGTATAATATTTTTTCAATTCTTATAGACATATTTATAGGATATTTTGATTTTATTACATAAATTAAATTATATACGTATATGTGATAGAAATATTTTACTATTATTATTTCAAACATGATGACCACGGACACTTTTTAGGCTAAAACTTTCTTAATAATTCTACTATTCTGTCTTTTGATACGAACTTACGTACTGCAAGTTAATAGTATTCATAGAGATTTTTTAGTTCTACAACAAAAAAAACTTCAAAATTATATATATTTTTTCTTACACTTAAACTTAATATCTTCCCCTTCTCCATAATATATGAACATTTAAATTATGGTTATTATTTCTTTTACAAAAAAAATTATTTAGCATGTACTAAGTATATTTATAACAAAACATATCTTATGTGATTGTATTACCTATGTCACTACTTCATATTTATACTATGCCTTTAATGGATATTTTTTTAAAATAAAGTTAACAATGTTTCAGTAAACCGATAAATCTTATTATAATTAAAAGTGTTGAACTTTCTCTTTTCAACCTCTTAATACAAAATATTAATAATAGTAAATCATATAAAAAAATCTTAATTGGAGTTATACGAGGGATGTAATTGTTAAATTCACTAATATTTTAATTTTAAAAAACCGCGCATTCGCGCGAGATCTATGCTAGTTTGATATTAAACAAAGAGAAATGGTATGTAGCATGAGCTTAATTAATAAAACTAAATTCCCTGAAGTTTATGTGACTTGTTAATTAAAAAAAACTCTTTATGAGTTATACGTGACTTGGATTATGTATAGTTGGTAATATAATACTAAAAATAGTGCTTGAGGCTGATCGAAGCTGAGCACATGCAATGGCCCTTCAATCTGAGTAGTGTCATCAAGCTTAAAAGTGAGTATGAATTTATATATTAGGGCTACTTTAGAATATTCTAAATTAAACGACAATCAATATCGTTATCTCAGTGCCTTATATTATGATATTTATACTCACGAATAACAAGTAAGTCGTTGTTCTAGCTCGATCAACTAGTGGTCTCGGATTTGAGCCTTGGATTCTGGAATTGCAGCAGTGTTCAAATTCATGAGAGAGAGTTAGCTTACCATTATAGTGATCCTATCCGACTCGAATCCTGAGTAAACAGGATCTCCGGATGGCATACACCAAAAACTAAAAATACTTCGTATTATTATGATGGTTCACGACTTAGGTATGGGTCGGATGTACCATGTACATACTCTTACGGTGTTACACCCTTGTCCGTGTCTAATTTTTAGGAATCGAAAAAATATTAACATCGACAAACTAATAATTAATCATCTATTTTTATCAGTTTAATGAATCGTCTATTATTTTTGTTGTCGACGAGGAAAGAAAGTTGAGTGATTTATTCATTGGATGTTCATATTGAATGCATAAGAAATAAGATAAGTGGGAATCGTCACTTATGTCTTATTTGACTAACAAGCTTTTAGTCACTTAGTGGCCTTGTAAAAATCTATGTTCTTTTTGGAGGGAGTCTCTCTATATATACAATGTCTTTATTTTGACATTTGAAATTATATGTACAAGACTAAAAATTCATTCCTTAAGAATATAACAATGCCTACAATTAGATTTTGGTTATGTCTTGTTTTGCTAGTCCTTACTCAATTATCGACTTCGCATTCTCGAGCTCTACCACCCGCATTACCGATCAAAGGTACTAACGAGTTGATGAAACAAGCCGAGAAGATTATCAGTGCGAGGATACAAAAAGATGGCGATTCTAGAAGTTTATTTGACGTGTCTGATCGATACATCCCTGGAGGTCCAGACCCGCACCATCATTAGTCGACAATCAATGATTAGTTATGACTCAGACTCTGACTCGGACTCAGTCTAATTTTTGGAGTTAGTTGCTTGCATGGTTAAGTTGCTCTTGAGATAGCATGGTTATTGATTAAAGTGTTTCTTGAGTTAACAAAATGCCTCTAACCATGTTGATAGTATATTGACCATTTGACCATGTAGCCAACTCGCTCTACGTTAAATGGTTTACAACTTTTGTATGCTCTTCTTAATTAGAATCGTGATTAACTTTCACTGTCTTTTCTTGTTTTACATTTAATTAGCCAATATAGTTATAATTATGGAGTATGATATAATAAACAAAATGTTTGATTTAAGTAAGTTATGTTCTTTTGTAATAAAAAAAATATTGTTATTTGGCGCGAATTTTGACTCTTTTGTCATGTATTATTAAAAAGTATATCAATATCGGTCGACACTAGGATATGGTTGTTTGTATTTGACCTAATCTCGCTGTTTGAGTATGGAGCTCGTAAAATACAAAGATAATATTGAGTTAGGGTCATCTCCATTTCTCAAAGAAAAAATGGAGGTTCGTTACCATTTTACTTGTCCAAAATTAATTTTAGACCCATCGGTCGGTTGTAATTTAACTAGAAAACAAAATGTTAAAATAGTAAAATAGATATATTGAATTAATATAATAAATCTCAATGGAGGAAATGGAGTATAATAAAATAAAACTAATAAAGCGGAAGTATAATTAATTTCATCCTCTCTTTATAATCTTTACGCCTAAAGTAAAAGTATACGACACGATAATACTAGGGGATTAATTAACCCTTGGAAAAGTTAAATTATATCTACAAGGACGAAGTGTAAATCGCTATATTGAATAGTATGGATGTAAGAGATGATACAAGTATAATGTTACATCTCTATCAAATTAGACTTAATTTGGATTACGTTGAACTAATTAATTTATTAAGCACCTAACATTTGCGGCGGCACTTATCTAATACGAGTAGTTTAAGTTGGTCTTGTTTCAGACGGATCATTTTGGTCTGAAGTAGAAAGACGAAATTTTATAACCATTTTACAACTAGATGTATCCGCTATTTAAAACAAGTTGTCATAAGTTGTGTTTACATTTTACCAAACAGTGACAACATAACCCCGTCTTATTTTTCAGAAGGAAATTATCCGTCTGAAATAAATATTTGCAATTTGTAAAACATAAATGCATACGATATAAGTCTATAATAAGTCTCTAATATAAAGATAAGGTTGGACGACTAGGCTTATGTTGGTATGACTAAAGTTTCCACTCAAAATTGACGCTCCGTCAAATAACCGACTTTTATCTACTTGTAACTTTTATGGTTGCACGCACCATATATTTTTATCAATTACTTTCTCTATATCTTTCGCATATATATTAGTCGTCGTAATATTTTAAAAGGTTATTGGAGGACTTTAATTATGCCGAAAGAATTTAATATTTCATATATTAGTCGTCGTAATAGTTTAAAAGGTTAGTGGAGGATTTTAATTATGACGGAAGGATTTAATTGGGCAGAATTATTATCTAATTCCCTTTGGCTAAATGATTAGATTTAGCTCACGTATTGAGTAAATAGTTTAAACCTCGGCCCATTTATTGTCTACTCCAAGATCCGTCAGATAAAAAGTTTATCTCATCATTTTTAGCTAGTTAATTAACATTCTCATTCTTTCAAAAATATTATACTAGCTGATTACTCTTTTTATTTTGTGGAAGCTAAATTTCTAAAACCACTTGCTTTCTTAAACTAACTTTTATATGTACTTCAATATACTCAAGTTTTAGTTGATGTTTAAGATCCAATCAATAATTTGAAACTTTAATTCACTCCTTGATATCGTTTAGGATTGAAAGGTAGATAATGTACATGTCAAATCATATTATGAGTAGGAATTCTACTTGCTAGTGACTCCCACAAGTTAAATTCAGTTCCTCAATATCATCAGATCTGATAGCATGACATGCATATGTGAAGATCATCTCAACAAAAAGCATAAATTATAAACTAATGGTTGGTGACATGGTGTAGACCTCATGGGTCATGGGTAGTTATAATCTTAATAAATGACACACAATTTTTAATATATATTGTACTTCTTTCGTCTTGGCTTGCTAATATATGATTGCTTTTTACACAGATACAAGTAAAGAAGTAAAGAAGATATGTACTCCGTATATGTTAAGAAAGAGTAAAAGCGAAGAAGCAACATGCATATATGACTAATATAAGAAGGAAATATTTAACTGTAACATACTTACAATAGAAACGTAAAAATAGACTAAATACTGAATAAGAAAAGTTCAAAAAAAAAAGAATTAAAAAAAAAAAGATCGAGACAAAGAGAGTATTACTAAAAGTTGAAAAAGGTTCATAGAAGAGACTTTATCCTCTAGACTTTAGCTAAATCTCATTTGATAAACCTTTAAGGGGTTCGTTGGTGAGTTCAATTTGCCTTGGATTATTATTATTGCACAAATTCTCATTTGTGACGGACACTATCCGTCGCAAGCTTAAGACGGATATCATATTCTCTCACTAAATACCCATCAAGGGTGAGTGGAGAAGCACATGGGGGGTGCCCACCTTGTCCCCTCTACCCATTTTCTCTCACAAAATAACCGTCGCAAGATCCGATCCGTCGCAAGCAAGACCTACTGTTATTATTGTATACACTTGAGATGTGATGGTTGCTCAAGTCCTTCAAAGAACAAAGTATGACGATGATGGGTCCATTTTGTCCGAGGATAAGTAAATGATACCCATGCATGTTAAGTGTCATGTGAATCACTAGAAAGTAGAAAGTGGTGCAACTTTAAATTCGACGATTTGAGCTTTGGAAAGGCATAATTATATTAAATTTGTTCGAAGAAAATATGACTTTATTTGAAATTTAATGAGATGTTTTTTTTTTTGCAATAAACATTTCCATACACACGTATCAAAATTCAAAAGATGATACACATAAAATACTTTAGTGTAAGGACAAGGCGTATATAATATAACCTCTAGTATAGAACTAAGACCCTATCATATCTAATCTACCCGTGATTATAAATCTACCCAACTCTCGCTAGATTCATATTTTTATTTTATTTATTTTAGCCCTAAAATCTTTTCCCCGCTAGACGTATGGCCGAAGGCTCAACACGCGGTTGCGAGATTGCTCTGATACCAATCTGTAACGCCCCCAAAAACACGCAGGTAGCTCAAAATAGCTCTTTATATTAATAATAGACAGCAGCGGAATTACAGGGCGTCACCGCCGTATTTTCCCTCCGGAAAATACAAGGCTTATACATTATAATAAATACACTTATAAAACTAAAACTAAAAACTCTATTTATTTAATTGAACATCTTATAATTCTCGTCTTCTATATGGAGTTTCTCACTCTTGACCCTCCATGATACTGGTACCTGAAAAATATATAAAAATAACGGGATCAGCCATGCAACCACAGGCTGAGTATGACTCTGGTTGCCTCCACCGGCCTTATGTCATTTTCATTATTCATTTTTTTCCTTATTCCTCATTATATCACGTCAGCGAGTAAAATAAATTACTCGAGTATAATAACTTATCATCATACAATATTCCTACCAGCAACCAGTCAGGTCTCCAATCATTATATCATTTCTTATTTTCATAAGAACACATATTCATATTACATTAGTGTCGGTCCACCATTACCGAACAAGAGAGACATTACGGAGATACACACTCCCTCAGGTCTAAGACCCATCTCCATGTACACAGGATAAGAACCTCAGGTCTAAGACCCACCTCGGCTATTGCCGGATAACAGAACCGTAGTTCACATGGAGCTGCGCCCCCTTCCGTGTACACAGGTTACAAAATAATGTCATCTCTATCCAATAATCGTATCCCGAATGCTACAATTGGCCAATCGTACATTATAACAACAGTACCATCATCACAATCGTATATTCATAAGACTGCAATTAAAATAACATGTGATCAATTTTGCAATAATATATCATTCTAACGTCGATAATACTTTCAAAGAAACACTACGGGTGCATTATTAGCTTATGATAAGGAGTTAAATATTTCTACAGCGAATGATCCCGAAATTATACCTTGATCGTGTATGAAATAGTACGCACACTTATTTCTTATATACTTTTACGTGGGTTGTGATTTGTCGTTCTCTTACCTACTTATTTAACTCAGATTACTACACCTTCTGCTTCTTCTTTCTATACTGGAAGATTTTTGACTTAATTCTTCTTAGGAGAAGCCATGAGATTTCACTTGTGTTTTCAACGTTCTATGTTACCATAATAACTAGTATGTGGTAAGTTCAACGACTTCTTATTCACTATATTTATTTATGATAATCACGTTCACGTATTAAAATCTTCTCTTCTGTCTAGGACTAGTACTCCGTACTACTTAGTTCATAAACAATTATTACTACATATATTTATCAAGTTGTACGTCTTATTAGAGTCCGTCTATTATATCTAAGACATGGTAAACTTAGTTTACCCGGACGTGACTCGGGTCAATACGGGCCTAATTATGAATGATAATAGAACTTATATAAACATCAACTATTAATTATCATCTTATTTCAACTATATATTTAAGACGGTAATTAAATAATCTTAATGACGAAGGGTTTCGAAGTCATACTAACGTTATAATGATTCTAATACAAAACTTACGGACAAAATAATAGAGACAATTACTTTTATTATCCTAATCTTTCATTCATATATAAGACGGTAAATAGATAGTTATAACGACGAAGGGTCCCGAAATCATACTAGCATTATAACGGTTCTAATACAAAACTTACGGATAAAATAATCTTAACAATTACTTATCCTATCCTCTTATTTCTTTTATGTAGTATAAGACGGTAAATAAATAATTATAACGACGAAGGGTCCCAAAATCATACCTTACTATTTAGGTTGATATTGGGTAAGTATTGTTGTCATAACTACTGTGTTTCACTTGATACTACACGATCTATCTTTACCCCCCCGGCCCTCTTCCTATCTTTTCATTTGATTTTCACTCGTCTGATTTTATTTGTGTACTCCGTATAAATGCCAAGGCTTCTTAATTACCCTTTGCCTCTAGGAGTTTAGATGGGTGAGAAGGATTAACTTTGGTGAGTCATTTCCTAGGCACACGTGGAGTACTTAGCGTAATTTATTTGATTTCTTTTTTTTTTCTTTTTTTTTTATAGTTATCTAGTAAAATTTACGTCATAAATAAATTAAACGGGTTACTTTTTATACTAGTCTTGACATATTTACTTTATACGAGTTTATTCTAAAGCGTCTCGGATAGTCCTATTATTATATATATTTTCAAGTTTATTTTATTCGGGGATGCCTTTAAAACAATGTTATTGTCAAAAAAGTTGAAATTATATGTGATTTACGCTACATGTCATTTTTAAGTTTTTATAAAATGCTATTTTTTTTACGTTTGTGTAATATGTAGTTTTTGCAGTTTACGTTATATATATAATTTATGTAATGTGTATAATTAACTTCCTCCATTTCATTATATAAGACGTTTGAGATTATTTTATAATTAAGAATTAAGAAAGTATTGGAAAATGGTGTATTATAGTAGTTGTGTACTATAAATGCTCTTTGAAAATTTGAAAAGTGAAAGTATTTCCATCAATAAAATGGCTTAAATTAGCTCTTGGTCATAATTGTTAGTGTCTTGAAAAATGAAAAAAATATTTAATATATAGAAAAATATAAAACGACTTATAAAATAAAAATTTTAATCTTTACAAAAACCACTTATATTATGGAACGGAGGGAGGGAGTATGTATTTTAAAGATTTTAGGGTGCTTGAATTACTTTTAAAAAAATAGACAGTAGAAACTAGCAATTGAAATCGAAGGAAAAATTTGGCTTAATGAAGCATGAAAAATGTATATGCTTTTATATATAGTTAAATAGAGGATATCAATTGGTTTAAAAAAATATGTTTAAAAATTTTAGTTTTAATAAAGAGTATGGAGTAAATTAATGAAGCATGAAAAATTTTAGTTTTAATAAAAATAGACAGTATGATTTTTTTGTAATCTAAATTGGTGAAAAAATTAACATTAAATATTCCACATTTATATAAATTTTGATTATCGATGTGGGAGTAAAAACAAATGCAATTGTTTTAGAAAATAGAAACTATATAGTGGAGTGATGTCATATGACATCATTAGATGGTTAAAGGGTGAAATGAGAATGAGGTGGCTTCACCAAAATGCAAGAAATGTTATTACTTTAATACTCCGGAAGGAAAATCTTCCTATATCACAAATCACAAATTTACCAAATTAGGCTATTGATACACAAATAGTGGCTCATATGTATTAGTAACTTTGTGATGGTCTCGTAATATTGTGTATACACCGCCTGATGAATTTTGACATTTTGACAACTTGGAAAATTACTGTTGCCAAACAGTAATTTTGGGTGTGGGAGAAACAATAGTTAAATAATTGTACTGTCAATAATTATGTTTTTGTCGTCTAAATGAATGTGTTGAAAATCGCAATGCTCGTGTATATTTGTAATATCATTGTGGTGACCGTATTGATGTAGTCTAACAAATATATAATTTTTTTTTTGGTGGTTTTCTTCTTTCTCATGTAATTATTATTTAGGTAGTTTTTTTTTTTTTTTTTTTTAATTAGCCATATATTTACCAATGTAATTAAGTTATTGCTGTAATTTGTTTATAAATTAGCAATGTAAGTTATGTAATTTATTTATGCTTGTAATTTGTTTATTATTACTGTACTATGTGGGAATATTCAAAATATATTTTTAAATAATCAAACTTTTTATTTTCGTATGTACTTAAATAAAAAATCAACAAATTAACAAATGTAATTATATTAGGAAATTAACGATTAATGTTGTCAACATAACTAAATTTCACATGACTGCAATAACCCCTATTAAAGTAGACATGAATAAATAAAACTGAAAAAGTGTAAAAGGTGTACTATGTTGATGAAGTGGCGCAATGTGGGCTTAGTAAATGTTTTTACTTTAATAGCATGAAGATTTTATCTTTCTTCTTTTTCCCTTCAATATATAATATCAAATATCTATTACGTATTTTTTTTTACCAAAAATATGTTATTTTTCCAGCTTCTTTGTCAAACGTTTTTTTTATATAATCAACTATTTTATTAGTTCCTAAATAATTTCCAGTCACTTATTCAGATTTCAGTTTGCTTTAGTTTTTTTATATCTTTTTAGGTTTCAGTTAACTTTTTAACTAGTTTTACCAAATGTAGCTTTAATTGTGATTTACTTATTTTTAAAAATTTTAAATGAATACAATTTTATAATGTATAAAGTTAAAGACTTACCCCTGGAAAATGAAAACTGTCGTATTTTTTTTTTAGAGAACTATTATCTTAATTGAATGTTAAAACCGACTTATCTCAATTGAAAATTTGAAGTCCTCCGGCCCTGCCCTCAATACAAAATGGTAAGACAATGAGACCAATTCCAATATAATGTCAAAACTATGTTTCCCCTTAAATGTAAGGATTTATAATGTAAGGAGTATGTCTTTTATCTGTTAGGTAAATGGGTAATTTGGTGTGACAATCTTTTCTCTACGTCCCAAAATAATTTTACTCTCTTAGAACTTGACACTTGTTTTGATGTGCCAATATATTTAGGATGACCCCTACAATACTAAGATCAACGATTATTTTTGCATGATAGTAGATGAATAGCGCACGTTCCTTAAGATTTGAAGGCTCATCATCACTCATCAAGTCATGAAGGAAGGAGTTAGATGTTTACGGATTATAGAATAAGATTGTTTTACAGTATTAAGCGACGTTTCTATAAGTTAAATTATCTATTTCATCCTTACTATAAATAAATAAGTGTATCAAATATAAGACTATCGTCTTAGTTGTAGACGGTTTAATTAATTATCGCTAAATGTGACAGCAGACAGTAGAGACTACTTTTTTTTGTCTAATGAAATATGTATTTAGTCGTGTTACAATTGAGAAAAGGGGGATCGAGTTTGGACATATCGTCAACAATACCTCTGTTAGCCTGTCTAAACCGCCACTTTCTCGATCTTAAATCACCAGAATAAGACATCTTCGGTATAGAGACTAAGAGAGTAGAGAGTTAGAGACTATGGGACAGGAAAAGACTTGTTAAGATAAGTGGTGGACTGGTGGAAGATAAGCCAAAGTAGTTGAGTTACCTCCCTCCTGTCTTCCCAAGTCAAACAGATAGATAGTACTTTATGAATTTTACAAGGACATGATAATTGTTTAGGTTTAGGGCACATAATTATTGCTATACATCATCCATTTGAGATCAAGGTTAAAAGTTAGTACAATCGAGGCATCGTTGAATACAATTTTTTCTTTCATAATTTCATAGTCATTGTAAGTTGTAACCCGTGTTAGTCTGACTTATTGACATGGCTATCGTGTTTAACAAGTATTAAGTGTCAGATACGGCTATTTTGTGCGTAATTTTCAAATGTTTGGTCTAAAGTGAAGTGTCGAAATGTCAGGCAGGTAAGTGTCGAATTTTCGGTCAAATTTTCAAATGTTCTTTATACTTAATTATTCTTAATTTTTATGCATAAATATATAGTTGTTAGATTAGACTGATATAAAAAACATAAATTAACCCTCTCTTTTTAGGAAACGGAGCGGATCATATTCCACATATGACATGCATGCATGACTACATGAGGGTGTGCTTTGAAAGCTTTCAAAGGCCAAAATAGAGGTGGTTTTCCACCATCTAATCATTTTAGTGAACCAATCAAATTATTATTTTTTCATTTATTCCAAAATATGCAATATCCAATAGATAAAAAGTTTGACTCTTTTAAATCTTCGTATTAGCATATAAAACAAGGCATGATTAGACAAATTGTAGTGTACACACAACACCATTTTTGTTTTATTAATCGACTTAAGTTAATAAATTAATTACCTTTGCGGCCTAAATACTTTCAAGTTTCAACACCTTTTTCTTTCAATTGAGCAACTATTTAATTGATGTGCATATTTTTTTTTTATGTTTTTCCAAAAAGTGAATAGTTGATATTAAATATATGACCCACACAATCCATGATTAATAATAAGTTTATGTGATTCTTTAAGCTAATTAACATATATATATCAAAAAGTCCTTAAATAAAAAATGCCCTTATTTTAATTAATGTGTTGTACTATTGTTGCGTTCTTAATCCAATTATTTGTGTCGTATGTTGTTGGTGAATGGCGGGGATGACGAATTTCCTTGTCATTTAGAAATAAATAGTTTCTTTGTTTTTTATAAAACATAAATAAAACAATATACTTGTTGTTTTTGTCATACTTAGCTTATTTAGATTCTAACGAATGACGGCGTGATTCAATTAATGTGACTCATAACTTTAACAAAGGATGTAAATATGTAATAAAAGTAATAATATTATAAAAAAAAAATAGTGGATGTGTCTCATAATCTGATTGATAATAATTGTAAGATATGTGGTAGAAAATTAATTATATTGCGTAGATGATAAATGTGTGAGTTAGGAAAGTTTAACGCAATTATAATTCATTGATGAAAACATGAATGGTAAATAGATTATTTTTAGTAATGAGCTAAATATTTTTTAACGAGCTAAATTTGGTGCATTCTCAGTAAATATTTAATTAAAGTTTGGACTCTCTTGTCGAGTCTATGACTTTTAAACCACGAATTCTTGCTTAATGCATATACACATATCTGTCTTAAACAAAAAAAGAGTCAAATAAATACTCATATAGAGCTAAAAAATAAAACATAATGATAGAAAATTACCAACTTTCATCTCATTTATCTATACATGATAGCATTTTATTTGTTTTATAATTAAGATGGATATATTTTTATCAATAGAGACCAACTTTTTTAGAACCAATGACGATAATTTTTTAACCACCAAATATAGCAAGTAAGTTTCTCTCCATATTTTTCTTTACTGCTTCTCACAAACTCATTTTATAGTATATTATCTTTTACACTCTATTAACATTTATTTATATGCATAAATCTTGAACCGTTTGATGCAGCCATAATGCAATCTCGACTGTTAATAAAAAATGACCTCTTCAACTATTTTAAGAAATGCAAAGGATCTTGACTAAAAAAGTGTTTTCGATGACGCAAGCTTTAGTTTATGGTCAAGTTGTGATAATGAACTAGTTTATGACCAAAAAGTTGATGAAAATAAAAGTCGACAAGATGACTAGATGAACTAAAACCACATTATGCAACACTCGTTTTAGTTGATCTGACCTTATGAAATGCTTCAAAGTTTATCAATTTATGATTTGATTGATGGTTAGTTTAAGGATTTATATACGTGGTCCAAGTTAATTACACTAAGCTATAAATACTCGATTTGTTTCAATTTTTTATCCATAAAATAAAGTCACTAACTAACATTTCATATTATATTATAATATTATAATGGCTAACCTTAAAATCAAATGGACAACCTTATTGTTACTAGCACTTGTAGTAGGTTTTGTTGTTGTTGGAGATGGTCGAGTTCATCCTAGGTTGTCCATGGTTAATTATAGAGGCAATAATTATGATTTGTTCAAGGATTTTGGGTTCGTTGATTCGAAGGAGATCGCTCGTCTTCATGAACGAAGATCGTTAGAGGGAGTTGTGAAGGGCATCGATAAACTCGTCCCAGGAGGTCCAGACTCTGACCATCATTGACTATTAAGTTCGGTAAAAGCTTGGTTAAGTCGAGTTTAGGTCGAACTAATTGATCTTAAATTATTCCTAATGTTTATACTTCGCATATTGATTTGGTTTGAGTTGAGTTGTCTACTTTTCTCGATTTAGCTTACTTTTAATTTCGTATTCTGGTGTCACAAGTTTAATTTGTCCAGTATTACAACCTCAAATTACTATTGCTAACTCTTTCCCTTTTTTGTACAAACATTTTATTATGTTATGAATAAATTATTTAAGCCGCTCATAATTAACTTCTATAATTATAGTTTGATTATTGAATATGTCCCAATTCAATACTACTTACAAGTTGTTAATATTGCATTATTTTTCCATTATTTAGAACACCCTTTTCTTGTAAGGGTATATTTTCTCATTGTGTTGTCATTGAAGCCTTGAAGGTGAAGAGCTCACTAAAAATTGTAAATATTTATTACGCGAGAAAAAATATATATTTCTAATTTTTGGTTGAATTCTTTTAATTTGATTAAAATATACCTATTTGATTTCAAATGAACGGAAGGAGTAACGTACTCACTCCGCCTCATTCTACCTTTTATATTCTTTGTAAAAATTATCTTAATTAAAGTTAAACAAATGATTCAGACGGACAGAATAACGATAAAATAACTAATTAATGACTAACTCCACTAAAATAAAAATCGTGAAAAGTAATCAAAACCCTTTTGTTCGGATTCTATGGGGATTCCAAATTTTCAGTGTTTATATATTAGCTTAATTAAACTAATTTAGCTAGAATACAAATTAAGATAAGCTAAGTATCATTAGTTCATTTAATTATCAATTTAATTATTAAATAAAGCCGTTATTGCGTTTAATCCCGACTTTTCAATTAGAGGAGCAGTCAGTCGTACTCACCCTTTTTTGCGTTTTTCATCGCCGTCATTGCAACTACACGTCGACACATTATTCTACCTTCATATATTCGCATAAAGCAAATTCCTTTTTGAGACGGACCATTTTCGTCGAAAAAATTGTTGACACTTTTGATAAATGTAACCTTAATTTATGACAACTTGTTTTCAACATCGGTCACCTCTAACTGTAAAATAATTAAAAAATCTCGTCTTATTACTTCAAACCAAAATAATTTATCTGAAACATGAATAGCTAATTGGCATAACATAAACGCAAAAGGGAATATTTCGGAGGCCTCAAAATATGTTTGTTAAGGGAGTCGAACCCAAACCTCTTGGCTAATATTCAAACCCAATGCCACTATAGTAGACTCATTTGTTTGTTATTTGCAGTAAATGTTTTATTTATATAATGTACTTCAGCATTTTTGAGGCCCAAAACGACTTGAGGCCCGGTTCTCTTGCTCAGCCTGAACCGGGCCCAAGCCGCCCCTGCTATGTTTAGATGTAAAAATTAAATTAAATATAAAACCGACGATGTCTTGTCTGAGTGGTTGTCTGAGTGGTTAAGATGGACTATAAATGTGCGACTCGCTTGACCTCAAAATAAAATAGTAAATCACAAATTATTAAGTAAGATTATTGTACAATCGACATAATAATGCTTGAAACTCTCGTAGATATTGAACTTTTATTAACTTATACAAGCTGAATTGAACTGAACTAAATTTTGATGAACTTTTCTAAATTTAACTTGTAGATACTGAAATGAACTTAAATGTAGCACCTTTAAGTTCAAAAGAACGCAATATTAGTAGAAATAACAATTGTAACAGTTTTACAAGACACCAACTTATGTTTTAGAACTATTTAACTCGATCTTCTCTCACTTGATTATCTTTGTACTTAACGGTCGTACACCCCCACAAGGCCACAAGCCTACAACGTTAGGAGATGTGCTAAGGGGTAGTTTAAATGTTAAATTTAGTTGCAAATATATTGTTCAAATAATGATAATGAATAATTCAATAGTTTAGAAAATGTTGTCGATAATAATCTTGCTATATAAAAATGCATTATACAATTATACAAACATATTGTGAACTACTTATTCTTAAATTATTACTCCGTATTATACACTTCAGTTATTCATGATATACTTCAGCATGAATAACTCAATATTCAATAACTTTACATATTTAGTTCAAATCGTCTTGCAAAAGTCTAACTGTTCGACGATTTTGTTACGGCATCAACATGAAAATTTGATGCATTTTTCCTGGACTTTCAATTACTTATTGTGCTTAATATTCGAGTACAGGCTTTGCATGGGAGGTCTACGGGCTCGATAAGTCCAGGATATTATATGTAGGCCCATAATTAAAGTTGGGCCATAATACCCAAATATTTCTGAATAAGCCCAACCTTTTCCCATGTGCAACCTTTTGTCAATGCCCCGAATTTAGTTTTTAAAATTTTCGAGAAAGTCTTTGGTAAAATTGATTTCTATGTGAAAACATAACTAAAGACAATTATGTAACTAAGATGTATTCATTTACCCAAATTCTTATTGAAGACCGGCACTATCCGTCACAAGCTGAAAACGAATAGTACTTTTCTCACAATATGCAAGTGGTAAGGACAAGTGGATCACAAATGAATCGTCCACTTGCCCTCCCACTTGCATATTGTGAGAAGGGCACTATCCGTCTTCAGTTTGTGACGGATAGTGCCCGTCTTTAATGAGACATGCTGATTGATTTAATATTGAACCCGCTTTACATAGTTTAGTTTTTGGTGCGCAAAGAACGAAAATCATTACTCCCAATCAATAGTTATCTTTGTTTCAAAATAACTCTCACAAAAAAGTCAAATAAATTCTTATCTATTGGGACAGAGGGACTACTAACTAGCAATCACTTGAGGAAATGCACCCCCCAACATATCTTCTCTAAGTATAGAACGGAGACCATCTGGCAGAGGATTGAGGATCGTTGTGAAAGTAGAAGCATACATTTGCGTGTTAGCTAACCCGCCTGATGCACGATTAGCTTCGTTAAAACCATTATCAATTTGAACCGTCCATCCATCCATCCATGTTAATTAGCTCCTTACATCCAAGTACTAAAGGGCAAAGATTGTTGCTTAGAAGATGGTCCTCGCGAACGAGTTGACGCAAGTTGTTGGTTTGGAACGTGCCGATATGAGGGCTCTTGTTGTTGGTTTGGAACGTGCGAGAGTTTTAGATAACTATTAATGAGTTATTTAAGTTGTGATTTTCTAATATTCTATATGTAAAATCACAAATATAATATGTAATCGTTGTACAAAATTGTGTGAAGTGGCTTATGCAAATATGTAATCAGTAAATGCGTTGCTCATAATAACACAAGAAATCGAACCTTGCGTCTTTAGTTCCTTACATAAGGGTCATGGTTTAATTTGTCAAACAAAAAACGATATTTGTATGTTTTCGCCACTACGACAATCATATTTCACGTGCTTCTTCATTTTATTAATAAACTAGTTTTAAAATTCAACTCTACTAACTTAAATTGTTTTTTTTTTTTGAAATACTTTATGAGTAAAGAATTAACTAGAGAATTTAAGTTCAATTAAGCTTCGACAAAGTTAAAACAGCAAACATAAATCGACCACATTACACTCTTTATCCTATATTTAGGCTCTCTTCATTTGAACTTAAGTGCAATTGCCTTTCATTTAAATTATTCTAGATTGTATAATTCAAATTTAAAAACATTTTAATACCTTTAATATGCACAAACTGTCTTGCTTATAATCGTCACAAGTTTATGAACTTTCACAGCTCTCTTCGACTTAGCCTCCTACTTGCTCCTTCTGAAAGGTCACAAGATTTTGACGAAATACTACCTTGTGTTTTCTCGGATTCTAACATATACCCTCGATTTTTAAAAAACATCTGATATACCCCTAAACTCTCATATTAGTTTCTAAGATACCCTAAATATCCAAATCTAAGTGTTTTAATAATTACATATTGTCACAAAAAAATTGCATACTGATGAGTAAATAAGGATTTTATTGATGGTTACACGTATTTTTAACGAATAACAAACTAAAACCGTCAAAATATAATAGTTAGAATTGGAAAATTTTAGCATTTAGGATATTTGTAGAGCAATTTATTAAGTATAGTGTATTTTGTGTGATTTTGAAAAACCGAGGATATATCGTAGAATCTGAAAAAACACAGGGTACATCATAGAAAAACCCATTTGTTTAATAAAAAAAAAAAAGATTTAGTGGTGGTGTGTTTTCTCCTACACACAAACTCCAAAGGTTTTGGAACAACCAACGTGTGCTTTAGTAATAGTCAACTCTTCAAGATAACTTAATCACAAGAACACATGAGAAGCTTTCGATCAACATACATGGACAATCAAGATTCACTTGACTTCCTTACCTATGTTACTTTAACCACAAGTCCACAACTTTGCACATTAGATCCAAGTCATTGATAATTTATTTACTTTATTATTATTTACATTATCCATAATATTATATACTCCCTCATATTCATTATAACCTTTCCCATTTAGTTTTTGCACAAAAGTTAAGTTTTTCAATTAATTAAAAAAAAATATTGTAGTGGGTAAAGTGATTGGAGAGAGGGAAAGTATCGTAGAAAATTATTGTGGGGTGAGTTGATTAAAATAAGTATTGTTGTGGGGTGAGATGATTAAAATAAGATAAAGTAGGAGTATTGTGGGTATTGTTATAGGGTGAGGTGATTAAAATAAGTATAAAAGTTTACTAAATAAGGAAAGAGAGAAGGTATTGTGAATTAATGAAAAAGGAAATATGGAATGTTATTTTGAATAGAAGTGAGTACTTATCTTGTATGTTTACATTTATTTACTTACTGTATTTAATTTTTTTGTATAATTTTTATTAATTTTTAAATTTGTTTTTTATTAATAATTTTACGTAAATTTATTTACGTCTTTCAATCACCTATTTTATCTTACATTATATAGATTTTGTTTATTAAAATAATTCATCATTTTATACTTATCACCGCAACCTAAATCATTTTTATGATTGTCGTATCTCTGTTAAGATTAGTGCTTAGCTATGTTCATAAATAATGCTTTTAGTTATCTTCTCCATGTTGTACCATCAGATGCCTCACAATAAATTAAAAGAATCAATATTATATTTTATCTAAAAAAATATTCACTTACTTTAATTACAAATTTCACATACTATCTTTATTTATCTAATTATCTTACATTTTTATATTTCCAAATATTTTAAAAGTGCATCATTTTGTACCTACCTTAATTAAATTTTTGATATAATATTTAAATTATATTTTCCATTTTTAATTCTCATAAAAAAATTTATATCATTTCATTTTTCATTTTATTTAAAAAGAGGAAGAGCCACGGTGTTCGGATCAATTGCCTCATCACACACTCGAGTAAATTCCCTTTTCCTTAGGCCTTTTTTTGCAATTTCCCACCTTTCTTTTTCACAAACCCTAATTTTTCCCCTCTTTCTCTCTCCTCTACGCCTCCTTTCTCTCTCCATTTCTCCCTAATTCTTCACTTACCCATTTTTCTACTACTCTTTCCGACTTGATTCGATCATTAAACCCTAAGGTACGTTAATTAAAATTAAATCTTTCTTAAATCTACAGTTTCTTTGTCTTTTCCCCCTTTTCTTTGAATTCATAATCTTTGATTCTGTAAAAATCAACGTAAATCGAGTTAAAAGTCAAGAATTTTGATGGGTATTTGTTGAAGTTTTGATCTGGGTTTGTTTGATTTGATTTTGAATCAGGGTTTTGAGCAGATCTAAGATTTGGGGATTTTTTTATATTTTTATAGGGTTTGTTATTGTGTAATTTGTGTTGAATGATTAGGGTTGTTGGATTTGTGTGTAATTATAAAACCCTAATTTTAAAGTTGGAATCTTGGTTGATTTTTTGAAGAATCTAGGGTTTTGAAGGGAATCATTTTAATTGAGGTTTTTGGATAAGAAGAAAGGGGTTACCTTTATGGCTCCTGGTACTTCAGGAGCTGAGGAGCTGCCTAGGGTGAAGCATAAATGGAGTGAAAATAGTAAAGTTTATACTCGAAAGATTAATAGAAATCCCAAGAATATTAACCCGAATAATCGGTTTATTGAGAAGAGCCAAGGTGAAACAAGTAACGTGACTGCTGTCGAAAGTAATGGTGGTGAGCCTGAGCTTGTCGGTAATGGTTCGATAAATGTCGATTCTGAAAAGAATAATGAAAAGAAGCAAGAGGGTATTGTTGAGGAGGTGCCTATTGTTGTGAATAGCGGTAAGGGTGTGCCCGCGACAGCTGATAATAACGTTGAGCGTGTTGTTGAGGAGGTGCTTGACCGTGAGACGGTGCATGAGAGTATCAAGGATGTCCCCTCGACAACAGAGAAGACCGTTGAGACGAACAATGAGAGTATTGTTGAGGAGGTTCCTGATATGCTTGTCAGTGAGGAGGTGCCTGACCCTCAGATGGACCATGAGAGTATTAAGGATGTTCCCTCGACAATAGAGAAGACCGTTGACACGAACCGTGAGAGTATTCTGGAGGAGGTTCCTGATATGCTTCTCAGTGAGAATGTCATTAAGGAGGTACCTGAAAATGGGAACAGGATAGAGGAAGTCTCCAATGATGCGAATGTCACTGAGGAACTGCCGAACATTGATGATATTGAGGAGGGGCGAAATTGCGAGACCAGTGTCCAGCAGGTAGGGCCCCACAGTGAATATAATATCGAGGAGGATGTGGTGGCGGTGCCAGAGAAAACCTTTTCACCCAAGTTGCGTATTGGGGAGGCAAATTCGTCGCAACCTCAGCAAAGTCCATTCAATGGAGAGGCAGCAAAGTTGTCTGAGGGTTCATCAAGCCAAAATCGTGTTGAGGAGGCAGTACCCAATGGGCATGATGATCATGAGGGAAATTTCGAAAATGGAGTTGTGAGAGAAGATAGGCCAATGGTTACTCAAGTAGATGATAGGTTGAATATTAGTGTGTCAGCAGCTAAGTCAAGGGAAGAGGTTAGGGATTTGAAGAGGAAGTTGGAAGGTGAGCTTGATCAAGTCCGGAAAATGGCAAGAAAGCTTGAAGCTAAAGAGACTCAGCTTAGCAATGTCGGTTTTGATGGTGGTATGTTCCACGAGGCTCCTTCTGTTGGGCGGTTGCATTTTCCGGTCAATGGTGGGTCGAATAATAATGGTATTAGTAATATGAGAGGGAATTTGGAAATGGGTTCTGTTAGTTTTAGTCATCCGAGGCCATTTGGGGAACTAGCGGTTGCTGTGACGAGTAACAGTTATCACGGGGCTGGCGAAATGTCTCATGAGAAAGAAAAGAGGACGCCCAAGGCGAACCAGTTCTATAGAAATTCGGACTTTTTATTGGGCAAGGAGAGGCTTCCTCCTGCTGACAGCAATAGGAAGGCAAAGTCTAGTGGAGGAGGTAGGAGACATGGGAGCGGGAGCGGTGGTGGGGGTGGGGGAGGAGAATTCGATACAGGATTGGGATTTGATAAGAAGTTTCATAAGAAATGCAATGAATTGCTTCAGAAGCTACGGAACCATAAACATGGTTGGGTGTTTAATCAGCCCGTGGACGTGAATAGGCTTGGTCTTCATGATTATTTCGACATAATTAAGCATCCGATGGATTTGGGTACTGTGAAGACGAGGTTGACGAACAATTGGTACAAGACTCCTAGGGAGTTCGCTGAAGATGTGAGACTTACATTTCATAACGCCATGACTTATAATCCTGAGGGGCAGGATGTTCATATCATGGCTAAAGAACTCCTTCGGATTTTTCAAGAGAAGTGGCCTGCTATTGAGGCGGATTATGATCGTAGGATGAGATATGAAATGTTTCGTGATTTGGGCACACCGACACCAACTTCGAGGAAATCATCATATGGCCCAATACGTATGCCTTTACCTCCACCTCCAATTCTTCATCCTCCCCCTTTCCATGATTCGAGAAACCTCGAGAGATCAAAATCGATGCCTGTCAGACCCGAACCCAGGCCTAAGCCAACTCCTCCGGTAAGGACACCGGCTCCAAAGAAGCCGAAAGCGAAAGATCCCCACAAAAGGGATATGACCTTTGATGAGAAGCAAAAGCTTAGCACTAATCTCCAGTGCTTGCCATCTGAGAAACTTGATGTCATTGTTCAGATCATTAAGAAGAGAAGTTCAGCTCTCTCACAGCACGATGATGAGATTGAAGTAGACATAGATAGTGTTGATACTGAGACACTTTGGGAGTTAGATAGGTTTGTAACTAACTACAAGAAGAGTCTTAGTAAGCATAAGAGAAAAGCTGAGATTGCTATGCAAGCTAGAGCAGCAGCTGCCCAAGCTATTCCTGAAACAGTGAGCTTTCGAGTTTTGTAATCTCATTGTTCCGCTTTTTTTCGTAGCTCTTTTTATCTTCTTTGGTTAATTTAGTTTATCTGTGTTCATTGCAGGTACCACCAGCTCCTGCAAATGTGGAGCCACCTAGGGAGGAGAAAGCAGGTAAATGCACTGAAACTTAAATTGTGTAGCGAGTCTTGTATGAGACTGAGGTTTATGCTTACGAAGCCATGAACCATATAATTGTTCAATTAGTCTCCCTTAAAGACTGTCATATCCGCCCAAGTGTAAAACAAGTCAAATACTACCTCATATAGGTAGATGGGACACGATTTTGTCATTCCCTTGGTATTCAGCTTTTTTTATTCATCCGTCTATTTGACCTGTCTGTGTTAAGCAAGAATTTGTAATAATTTATATGAGGAATATAATAGTAATCTTGTATTAGTTTTATGCAGACACCCTGTGTTATACGGAGTATGAATTATGAGTCATTTTCTGCATGTTATTAGTTCATCTTTAATTAATTGTTTTTTGCATATATTGTCCTAGATGAAGGAACTGTTGCCACATCACCTCAAGTTCAGCAACAGAGGCAAAGTGATAACGCTAGCGATTCAAGTAGCTCAAGCAGTTCAAGCAGTTCTGGTTCCTCTTCAAGCGGTAACTCCTCAACTACTGTGTAACACTAGTATCTGCTTAATGATGGAGAGAAAGATCAGTTAGTCTTGACTTTTATCGTGTCATGTTGCAGATTCAGATAGCAGTAGCTCTTCTGATTCCGGGTCAGATAATTAACACGGAATCTGTTTGCTTTCTGTGAGAGTATTAAGGTATTATAGAGCTTCAATCGCAACTCATCTCATATGTGTTCTGTCTTCTTCTCTTCTTTGCTATATACAATATCTATGTTCCTGTCAACAGTAGCAAAAACACAAGTACGTTACCCCAGTGCTTTAAGGCTCTCGCAAATGTACACAGCTTTACACGTGTCATGTATGTTAAACAGAATGGTAGTTTCTAGAGCTGTTCATAGAATTGTCCTGTTGAATAAGTGTGGTAATGTTTTATCAAAAACGGTAAGTCTCCCTCAAGACGATCTAAACTTAAAGACAAGAAAATGTCGCATTTTCTCACTTTTTTTAACAAAAAACTGATAACATTTTAGCAGGAAATTTTTACATTTTATCCTAAAATGCCAAATTTGTCCATCTTAATTTCAGACGGAAAAGGCTCATCTGATATTTGAATAGCGTTTGTAACCAGCTCATGAGTATCATTACTGTTCAATGACGTTACTGTGATTATTATGTACCCAGTCTTCTTGGTGAAACTAGTTATAGTTTTGGAGTTTTGGTAATTATTTTCTTGTAATTCATACTCATAGTTCTTATTTTCTTGACCTGACACGGTTTTTTACTCTTGCAGCGTTAGATAGGTAGAAGCAAATAGTATGGGCCGGGTGTTGGATTGCTTGAATGATGAATATTATGGCTTTGCTATTCCCGGCGCTTAGCTTGGCTTGCCATCATTGAAGTCTCGGCTCGTTCTCGATGGCTCCTTAATACATAGATTTGTACCAGTCTTTTTCATTCACGGGTTTTATGATACTGCGTGGCAATTGTACAATTTTTGCCGGATGCTACTCAGATTTGTGCTGTAAGCATATGCATTAGGGAACCATGGAGTTACTTGTGATGGCGTATATATAGGGTGCTCCAACTTGCTGTAGGTGGCGATAATGGCGTTTCTCCTAATCGTCGAATTAGGGTTTAGTTATGTATAGTTTTTGTTTAGGTGAAACGTGTTAGATTTGTCCAAATATGCTTCTCTGCTTGTATAACAGCCATTAGAGATTCATTTTGCATTGTTCCGATTGCCGTTTAACTCTCTTCCTTGTGACTCTTGAATCTTGATTGTTAAAACCCCATTTGAAACAGGTCGTGTTAGTTTGTAACTTGTTTCGCTATTGCTGTGTTGTCAAGTCAATGTGGAACTCATGACGCAAACGTAAATGTTTATTAATTGTTTATTTCAGAGTCTTTGTAACGTAATTCGTTTTGCACATGACCAAACGTAAATATTTATTAATCGTTTATTTCAGTCTATAAAAACGTAATTCGACTTAAACCTGCTAATTCATCTTAAAAAGTATTTGATAGAAAAACCCGATATTCCCCAAAAAGGGTAATTCCTGATTCGTCTTCAACATTTCTAGGTCTGCTTTGACAACTGAACTTGAGGTAAAACGCATACATGATTGGCGCATATATTATAAAACTAGTGTTCCATCCACTTTTATTGACATTTCCGGCATTGCCGAGGCAAAGCAGCAGCACATAACAGCATCTCACTGTTCTGGTAAATGCAAAATAAAAGAACAAAGTCCAGGCAAAAATTGTTATGGTTCATAATGTCGGGCAGCAGACTGAAAACTTCCCGTTTAACCCTAAAGACTAAATTGTATCACAGCTTCATGCGTTCTTGACGAATTCAATGCCCTTCTCGATAGATTCCTGGAGCTCGGGAAGGAGCTTCTTTAATGATTCCTTCTCAGCGTCAGAAAGTGAACCCAAACCCATGATTTCTTCCACACCGTTCTTCCCTAGTCTCACCTGTGGACAATTGTTACATAAAGTTTAGACAGACTGGTACAATTACAAATATCACCCCCCCACCCCAAAAAAAAAAACAGAAAACAGGGAAAAAAAAAACAAAAACAGATACCAAAAGTAGGTTAAATACATCTCCGGGTCGTGCCAGAGTGGTCAAAGAAAGAAATGTTAGATTAAGAGTAGTAATAATAGTCACCTTTGAGGCAAAGAAAGCAAGTTTAGTGATCTCTGACTGCACATACGAGCACTCGATGACATCTGGGACACCATTAAGTCCCTTTAAGCAAGCATCAGCAAATACAGCTCCAGCAAAACTGCGAATACGGTTAAGTTGTTCATCAGAATAATTGCACATATAATGAACAATTAAGTGATGTAGAACCTGTTAACAGCATGAAGAAGAAATAGGCAAAGAAACGGTTTACTCTATTAACAAAAAATAGTCCGATTTCCATTACTTGTTCAAAACAATCTTCTGTGTTTTTGTGTTTTCAACACAAGACCTAACCGTTAAATAGCACACATCAACATAGGTGAGAGCCGGGAGGCTAATCTAATTAGATTATCAATCTACTATCCATAACAGCCCTAGGGTTACCGGATTCGCTTAATTGCCTAACGAAATCGAATTACATCGAATCATGGTGGTGTTACGAATTTGAATCGGTCATATTACAAATCTGGTACCGTTAACAAGTAACGGAATGTCAAAAGACAAAATGTAAGTCCTAACAAAATCTTAAATATTTCAGCACTTACGCCATAGACAGTGTTGCAGAACCCTTCCCAGCTTTCGCTGTAACAACTTCAGTTCCACCATGTTGTGTTCTTTGGGTGAGTTCGATAATTTCTATTGGTGACAAATTAGCTTGTGGTGTTGCCTACAAACCACAATAGTCGAATTTAATAAAGATTATTGATAGAGGTAAACTAGCACAACAAAATTTATGGGAAGGACTTCAAGTACTACCTGGGAGAACAATGGCAGAATTGTCTTCCCAGCGTGTCCTCCAACAACAGGAACAAGAACACCTGCATGCAAGAAAAGTTTAGACCAAAATATTCAACGAGTCATGTTAGAGACGTTATATTACGCGATATTATGTTCTCGAACTCGTCAATATTACCTCGCGTGCCCGTGTTAAAGACACTCGAACACAGAGACATGGGTAGGACACGTGGAGATATCATACTAGACCAACAAAATAATTTTTTTTCATAAAATAGCAGAATCTGACACTCGATGTTTTATATGCAAATCTTTACCTTCAGGAAAAATGTTAGCCTTCTCAGCATAGAAAGTCCGAGCTCTAAGAACATCCAAAGTAGTAACCCCAAACAACCTCTTGGGATCATAAGTTCCTGCTTTTTTGAAAACTTCGGCCGCAATAGGCACCGTGGAGTTCACAGGGTTGCTGATCATGTTGACCAGAGCCTGATTCACAACAACAGTATCACGCGTTAACTTTAGGTAGGGTCAGCTATTATGAATTTAATTGTCCATAAGAATGACGAGGTGCATAATTAGTTAAACAGGTACTATGGAGAGTACAGATCAACTCACATTGGGACAGTACTTAGCGATTGCTTCACAAAGACCCTTCACAATGCCGGCATTGATAGCAAATAGGTCGTCACGTGTCATACCAGGCTTCCTAGGGACACCGGCTGGAATGATGACAACATCTGATCCTTCAAGTGCCTCGTCCAACTGCTCGTAGCGCTCGTACCCTTTAACCTGTGGAAATTGCAAACCATTATCAGAAAAGTTCGACACTACAGAAAGATTAATCTTTAAACAACTGCAAAGATTAAAAAAATCCACGATATCTAGCAACAAACATTACATTGACCAAAAAATGAGATAATAGCACAATTACCTAACCTAAAAGTACTCTGGAAACCAACTCATTACCCTAAAGATAATAGCTTTATCACATTAAACACATTATTAGCCTAGATATAACCATCCAAATATCTATTAGAGAAATAATTCGGAATCTGATATAATAGAACTCCAAAACCCACAAACAAAAACCAAAGATCAAATCTTTTTGCCATAAATCACACACATAACTACTCTAATTACAAATAAAACGAGGGATCACATTAAACCCAAAGATCAGAACATTATCACAAAAGAACATCTACCACTATCCAATGTAATACAAACAACGTTGCCTAGTGCCTCAATGGCTCCCGCATATTGACGGGGTTTGTGGGGGGGGGGGGGGTCGGATGTATGCGACCCTAGCAAAGAAATTGTTTCCTAATGACCTAAGATAAAAATTGCATCAAGAAGGACTACTACTTCACAAGAGAGAAGCGAAACCTCTTTAGTGAGCTATTTATAATTATTCAATGACCTAATGAAAGCTCAAAAAATACTCCAATACATCTACAACATAAACCCACAAGTAAAACACAAAGATCAAACCTTTATAAAGGAAATCACACCCAAAACTGAAATAATTCTAAACAACTAACATGAGGAATCACATCATATGGAGCCCAAAGATCACAACTTCATATCACAAAGAACTCAGACATAATCACTAAAACATCTACAGCAGCAATAGTTCAAAATTAAACACGAGAAAAGTTTAAACCTCACAAATGAAACATAAGGACCAAATTTTTACCATCACAATTCACAAATCACACCCAAAACTGCAATAATTCACACCCAATCTAAACTTCAAAACCTACAATAGTAACCCAAAGATCAAATCGCTAAACCAAAAATCACACCCGAAACTGCAATAATTCACACCCAATCTAATAAAACTTCAACACCAACAGGAAAAAAAAAAGGTACAAAGATCAAATCTTATCAACACAAATCACCACCCAAAACAGCAGTAGTTCAGAATCTAATCTGAAAAGCATCAAAAACCAACAATTAAAGAACACATAAAAAACTGCAATAATTCATAAAAACAAAAGAATCACACAGAATTCTATCTAATAGAACTCACATTGATCATATCTTTTTACCAAAAATCGCACCTAAAACTGCAATAATTCATAACAAATGAAGATTTACACAAATTCCAATCTAATTACACACAAAGATCAGATTTTTTTACCACAAATCACACTCAAAAATGCAATAATTCATGCCCAATCAAAAGAAACTCAAAAACAACCAAAACACAAATTTCAAATCTTGTTTACCTTAAATCACACATAAAACTACAATAATTCATACAATATCAAGAATCACACCAAATCCAATCTAATAAAACACAAAGATCAAACCTTTTGACCACAAATCACACAAAAAACTACAATAATTCAAAATAAATGAAGAATCAACTAGAAAAACCCAAAAATGAAAGAACAAAATAAATCAAATCTTTTTACCAACAATCACACATAAAACTACAATAATTCATAAGAAAATGGAACAATCACACAAAATCCAATCTAATCAAACACAAAAATCCAATCTTTTTTCCACAAATAACAGAAAAAAACTACAATAATTCAAAAAAGACACAAACAAAAATTAAAAATCCAATCTTTTTACCAAATCACACATAAAACTGCAATAATTCATAAGAAAATGGAACAATCACACACAATACAATCAAATAAAACACAAAGATCAAATCTTTTTACTACAAATCACACAAAAAAACTACAATAATTTTTTTAAAAAAAACACAAAAATCCAATCTGTTTACCATAAATCACACATAAAACTACAATATAATTCACAAAAAAATGAAAAAAATCCCACAGTACAATATAATAAAACACAAAGATCAAATCTTTTTTAACAAAAATCACACATAAAACTACAATAATTCATAAGAAAATGGAACAATCACACAAATCCACAAACAAAACACAAACATACAATCTTTTTACCAAAAACCACAAAAAAAACACCAATAATTCACAAAAAAAACAAAGAATTAAATAGAAAAAGAAAGAAATAAACCAGAGCTCTAGTAGGAATATGGCTAACATCAGCAGCAACACCAGGAGTAGCAGCAAGATCAAAAAGAGAAAGTTTAGAAACAAGTGGATTTGTTTTCATTAACAAAGACAATGGTTGTCCAATACCACCTGCTGCACCTAATATTGTTACTTTACGTTCTGGGTTTGAACTTGACGAAAATGCCCTTGTTGATAAGGATCCATATGAAGATCTTTTGAGGGCATTTTGGGCAGATCTGAGCATTTGGGTCCTCATTTTTCTTTGGGGGTTTGTGATTTGAGATTGACGGAGGAGGCGATAAAAGAGTGAATGAGAATGAGGAAGAAAGAGAGATGTGAAGGGAGGTTATGTATTAATCAAGGGTTTGGAAAAAATTTGGATTTTTTAATATTTTTTTTATATTTTAATGGTGAGATGAGGAGGAGTGAAAGTGTGTTTGATATTTTGATAGATGGCATCTACTACATTTTTTATTTTATTTTTATTTTAGCATTAATAAAATATTTACGGAAAATTCTCATGGTACTCTGAATTTCGACTGATACGAAATTTCTGAAGTTTTGACTCGAGAAACTTTAAGTGGTCGTAACAAGGTTTTACATACTCGGGAAATGACGGGTTTTTTTTCGAGAGCTGCGATTTGAAAAAACAAAAACAATCGTACTTTGATCCCGTGGCTAGGAGTTTTTGTATGTCAAAGTTTTTTTCAGCAAACAAACTTTGAGTGGCCATATCTCTTGAGTCTTGATCACGAGTTCTGAAATCGCCAATTTTATTTTCAAATCGTAGTAAAACCTGTCATTTTCCAAGTTTGTAAATACGAGTTATGACCACTTAGTTTTTCGGTCAAAATTTAGATATTTCGGACAAAATCTCAAAGTTCAGAGTTACCGTGTGACTTTTCCGGGAATTATACTAAGTGAATTAACTACTGCGTCATAGTCGATGAGGAGACATTGTTGAACCCAGTGGTGGAGCTAGATGAGGGCTAGTAGGGGCGCTCGCCCCCTCTTGGCGGATGAGATTTTTGGAGGCATTCGCCCCCCTCCTTAAAATTTTTCGCCCCCTAATTTGAAATCCTGTCTCCGCCACTGATACAAACCCATGTCGTTACGTTCTACGACCACATTTTTTAGTTATTTTATCATAAAATTCTATAATAATCCATTAATATACTTCTTCGTAACAAATTTTACTAATTCCGTACCAATCATTTGTTTACATTTGATTAAAATACTTCTCATAAAAAATATAAAAAGCAAACGAATGAATGATACGGCTGAAGTCCTCTATTACTCTTAGAAGTTCAACAAGGACACTACCTTTGTTGTTGAAGAGACACTAACTGCGCAACCTAAACTTTACCAAACGTTGGTTGCATGGAATACTTTCAACAATGCTTAAATCTTAAGTTTGTAAATTGTGACAACTAACGTTACTTTAAAACCACAACACCATCAAAATCTTTCCTAAATTCATAAATTCATATCCCTTCAATCACCTCAAATCCCATAATTATCTTACAAAAACAACCATGCAACGATTTCGAAATCGGAAATATAGATCCATATTACCAATTGCATTGGCTTCTTTGCTCATCTTAGGTACATCTAGGCTAGTCTTTGACAACTTGAAGAACAACAAGGGAGTTAGTCTTTTTCGATGGCGAAATTGGTTAGAAGGTAGTAGATTTCATAGCTACATTGCTAATGTTTTTGAAGATGAGGATGATAGTAATGATAATTATGAAGATATAGAAGATTGTAATGTATTTGAAGGGAAATGGGTTTTTGATAATTTGTCACACCCACTTTATAGTGAACAAAGTTGCCCTTATTTGGTTAAACAAGTTGCTTGTCAAAGGAATGGTAGACCAGATAATTTGTACCAATTTTGGAGATGGCAACCTAATGAATGCAATTTACCAAGGTATGTATAAAATAAAATTTGCATTTCAAAAATTGTCTAAAATCTATTCGGGATCTTAGGTTTTGACATATGACCTCTTGTTCGAGTATAATGATATTGAGTTTAATATCACCATACTCCGAAAGGCAGATGTTAGCTAGCATATATAGATGGTAAAATTATGAGGAGTGATACTCATTAGTCATCACCATACTCCGATCAAATGCAGATATGTCAGTTAGCATAGCTGATAAAATCATGAGGAGTGGTACTCAAGACTTGAGTTCGAATCTCGTCAACAACATATTAGGCAAATAACAAAACAAAACATACTTTGATAGTATATTAATATTCTATATTACTATAATTCGACCTTTGATATGAGTATAATGATACCAAAACTCGATATCACTAAGTAATGTTGTACATGTAATTACAATGCTTATTTATTGGTTAAATATTTTCAGATTTAATGCAATCAAATTGCTAAAGATGCTAAAGAATAAACGATTGATGTTTGTGGGAGACTCAATTCAAAGAACACAATTTGATTCAATTGTTTGCTTGTTACAATCTGCAATTCCTGAAGAACAAAAATCCCTGACCAAGGTTCCTTCCAAGAAGATTTTCTTTGCTAAGGTTCTCTTCTCATTTAATACATCATATGATTAATAAGGTACATTTGATTATCAGTTCGTTACGGTCCTCGGTCCATATATACCACTAGGCTAAGACATTTCGATTTTATAATCTTAGTGTGCCATAAGATTTCTTGCATTGTTATCATATTTAGAAGAGCGAGTATAAATTAATTGATTTCTTTAGGTGTGTCCTTATGACTATTATTATAAGATAATAATTATGAGAATATTTCTACACACGGGTTCTTAATGTGTGCCCTTAAGAATTTACGACACACGTTAGAAATTTCGATATACTCTATGACTCGTCCAGTCGTACGAGTACTAGTTATGAATGTTGTAAAATGGTCCTATTTGCTTAATTTGCAGGAATATAATGCAACAGTGGAGTTCTACTGGGCACCCTTCATAGTAGAGTCTAATTCAGATCACTCAACAAATCATACAGTGCTTAAAAGATTGGTTAAGCTTGATCAGATTGCTAATCACACCAAAAATTGGGAAGGAGTAGATGTTTTAGTGTTTGAAAGCTATGTTTGGTGGATGTTTAAGCCAGTTATTAACGCAACGTGAGTCGTCCTCGATTTCTTTAAACGTAATTTTCATTATGAGTCATTCGGAGACAATCTTTTAACCTTCTGTTGTCGTAAAATCATGTCTTTGTAATTATAGGTATGGACTTCCTAATGATGTGAAAGAGTATAATGTTACTACAGCTTATAGAATGGCAATGAAAACTTGGGCACATTGGTTGGAGTCTAACATCAATCCTCAGTTTCAGAAAGTTTACTTCATGAGTTTGTCTCCTACACATTTGTGGTAAGATTTACATCCTTTGATTATCTTGTGATGAACATCGATCATACATAGTTTAGGACTTCTATTTGGACTATTCATGCAAGGCAAAAAAAATTAGTTGAGACAGTCTTGCGGCCGAATAAGGCTGTTTATATATGATCCCCCTTACTTGCAATCTGCGGGAGCTATTAAGGCACTAGGGTAATGTTGTAGTTTCATGGGAGAGCAAGATAATAGAACATAACTATTAGATATACATGGCTGAAGTCACTCAAACTCGTTACTAATAGTAATGGAGAAAGGGGGGAAACACTATTTATGTCACTCTAGTATTGGACGAGGAGCAATCGAGTCACTTAAATCCATCACACTAACAAAAATTGAATCTACAAACCATCACATGTTAGACGTTCGTATGAGACAATCTCATGATAAGGTTATCATAAGACGGACCAATATAATAGGCGATACTTTTCTCCTTAGATAATGTATAGATTTCAAAAGCCATAATAATATGAAATCGTTTACAGGAGCTCAGAATGGCGGCCAGGAAGTGAAGGCAACTGCTATAGCGAAACAAATCCTATTCAAGGTCCATATTGGGGAATGGGTACAAGTATGGAAATAATGAGGATAGTCCAAGAGACATTAGAGAATGTAAAGATAGAAGTGACATTATTAAACATAACCCAATTATCAGATTACAGAAAAGATGCACATACATCAGTTTATACTGAAAGGAAAGGCAAACTCTTAACTAAGGAACAAAGAGCAGATCCTCTTAATTTTGCAGATTGCATTCACTGGTGTTTGCCTGGACTTCCTGATACTTGGAATGAAATTTTGTATGCACATTTGTTACAATATCTCCTATAATTATCTTTATGCGTTGCCTAAATTTTGTTAGATTTTATGTAAAACGAATTCATTAATACAAGATTTTTCGAGATTTTATGTTGCAATTTGCAAATGAGACTTATCTATGCTCAAGAATATTTCCCACGGAGTACTAGGCACGATATTTGGTTGTATTACACCAGTTATCAAAGCGAAAAAACAACTCAAACTTCGATTAAAGGGCGGTTGATTGTGAAATCTCGCGGTGTGAAACTTAGTTTAGTCAAGTTTCAAGACACTATTTAAAGTAACGGTTACACGCTACAACTAGCTTGTTAATTGAAGGAAAAACCGATATCCTGCCTTGATCAACCTGTTCTCTTCCTATTTATTTTTTCAACGTATAGACAATTACAATATTATTACTAAAATTTGTGGCTAACAAAAAGAAGTTTAACCAGTTCACTAACCTAATTTACAAATTCTTACTTAAAATTATAATATAAACAAAAATAGGGATGTACAATTACTTCTATAAATTTAGAGTTCTTTTGGATTGAAACTGTATAAATTGTCTGTACTTAATTTATTAGACATGAATTTAATTGGATAAACAACAAAATGCACTTAACTAAAGTGGGTTGAGGATAATTAAACCGACTTCATTAGGTGGTCAATCGGGCGTGCCAGGCTGGGGGTAGGGGACCCGGAACCGGCCTAAGGTGGGGGAGGGCCGGGAAAATGAGGACCTAAGGGATGGGTTTGGGCCGGACCGGGGCTCGGGGTGGGGGACCTAAAACCAGCCTGAGAGTTAGGCGGGGCTAGGGGCGGGCCGGTCATTGGTGACCCGGTGGCCGGGTCGACTGTTGATCAGCCCTAAAATAAAATAAACCCAACCGTAGGTAAAAATCCAATAAAATTCCTTACTCAAAAAATCCAAAAAATTTATCGGAAAATTTCCACGGTCCCCCTGAACTTTGGTAGTTTGCCCGAAATACCAAAAATTTTGACCCGAGAAATTT
The DNA here is from genome assembly GCA_022085475.1 of Heliosperma pusillum. Classification (NCBI taxonomy): domain Eukaryota; kingdom Viridiplantae; phylum Streptophyta; class Magnoliopsida; order Caryophyllales; family Caryophyllaceae; genus Heliosperma; species Heliosperma pusillum. The sequence goes on from JAIUZE010002137.1 coordinate 87,097, forward strand.
TAAGTGGCCATGATCCGGGTTTAAAAAATCGGAAAATGACTAAATTTTTTTTCAAATCGTTGATCTTTCGGAGAGCTACTATTTGAAAAAAAAAGTTGTCGTATTTTGATCCCGTGGCTAGGAGTTTTCGTATGTCAAAGTTTTTTTCACCGAACAAACTTCGAGTGACCATATCTCTTGGTCACGAGTTCCGAACTTACCATTTTTTTTTTCAAATCGAAGTATTCGGAAAAATGAACGGTTTGAAAAAAAAATCGTCATTTTTTAAGTTTTTAAACACGACTTATAGTCACTTAAATTTTTTCGGAACAAAAATTTAGGTACTTTGGACAAAATGTCGTAGTTGAAAATTATTGAGCAGAAAAGTAAACATTCAACTAAGGAGAGAGAACAGAGGGACAGTACGTGACTACGTGGAACCCTGAAAAGTCCACTCTCATAAATTTCAAAGGTATGTTTGACATTTGCTTGCTAAATAAATTGCTCAACCTTGATTTATTTGACACTAGTTGTTGTACGGCGCGCTTCGCGCACCGTACCCCAAGATAGTTATATCAATGTAGTTTTATACGTTTTATTCTTTGCAAAGCGAGGTCATGAAAGTCGTAGCAGGCTTGAGTATTTATGTGCATCTTTGAAGGGCTGGATCCACGATTGTTTAAGGTGTAATCGATCCACTATAGACTCAAGGTTCTTTTCCTTGAATTATATTACTGGGATTTAACAAAAGAAAGTTCAATATTTTATCATGGATTGAAGAAGATTACTTTTAACTTCAATAACAACAATCTTAGTGAACATGCACATGCCCGTATTCCATTGAAGAAGCTTACATTTAGGTATTTAACCAAACCAAGTTGACAAATTAAGTTTGAATTACATCAAAAAAAAATTGTAGTTCAAATGCTATAGTTACACAAACCAATTGAACATTCAAATAACTAACACGAAATTTGTTAATAGTAAATTGATGTCTCTATCCCTAAATCTGTTTCTCCCATTTTCTTTATGACTTCAACATCAACTTCATCATCTTCGTCTCTTTACGTACTACGAAAGACCTGCCAACATACCTTAGCCACTTCAGATTATCCGGGTAAAATGAGGATAACACCCAACATGCTAAACTTATTCGTTACTTATGAAAATCAGTCATAGTATCAAGGCAAAATGAGACTTGATATATCTAGTGCATCAAACCAATGGTTCGAGGAAAAAATAAGGATCACTTTTCTCAAACCTACCACGCACCCACCATGACCAGCGTCTCTCCTGCCACCTTTGCCAGTAGTCCATTACTCATTAGCCACCCTCGCTACCGCCATACATGTATAACATTACAATATTTAAAAGAAATAAGAACTTCAATACAAAAACTGTAGTGCATAAACAATTTAAGGGAAAAAAAAATAAGAACATCAACCACAATATAATGCATCGGTAAATACCAAAGTAAAAAACTAAGTACTGTAGTCCGTAGTACTGTAGGGCATGTGTAGTACACTTTAAAAAAAAAAAAAAAAATGGACGTAGTACAATAAAGTAGCAAACCCAACCAACCCTTCCTCTACAATGCTACCAACAACTCGCCTCTTCGGCCATTACCTCTCTTATCAGTTGGTTTGACATCTCTGTCTTAACGTTTTCGAGTATTTCTTCCGCTATTTTGAGACTCTCCTGAACTTAGTTTGACACATATACGTTTTGAGAAGTCTATAGGTTCTATAACGCCCGTAACAAGAAACTTCAATTTCACGTAACAACCAAAAGTATTTGACTCTAAGCTAATTCCCACAACAAACAAAAAGAATACTATTAAAAGGCTATCAGTTAAAAAATAACATAACTTCTATTAAAAAAAGTTCATAAAATACTGTCAGTTGGCAAGAGATAATGAAACACAAATAGCCACGGTAAAAGATACAAATAGCTAGGTTAAAAGGCACCCCCTTAAAAGCTCAGAACAATGAAAGACATATTCTAGACAAACTCATTAAGCATATTACCTCAAAAAGGAATAAGCACAGACCATTTAAAAGGAGATTTCACAAGACGAGCAGACAAAGTAAACGTTCTACACTACAATAGAGAAATGAAGTGATTTGTTACTTTGATCAAATTTGCATCATGTTAGTTCTTAACATAGAAGTCAATGGACGAAAAATGAAGTGCAACTCAGTGTGTATTGCTTAACACGACTTTTTTTGGGATACCAAAAAGGCATCAACTATACTTTCTTTGATGCAACCTTATCATATTACCATGTGCAATAACACAAACTAAGCTAGCAAGCGTAAGAGCACGATAATGCTACAAACATTAGCAACCACAGAGATATCGGACATGCGTTCCTTTCGATGTCAAAACAGAAAAACTCGACAACAAAAATAATTTCTTCAGATCATAGCTCATAATAACTAAGTCAGCATCAAAATCATGGGAACCTTGGGACCACACTTTGTAAGTGTTTTTCAGAAAATTAATAAAGAGACAAACCTCATTCAGTTTATGTTGTCAACGTTTGGATTCAATGGGGAAGCGGAACAAAATCTAATATAACATCTAAATACAACAATGAAATTAACATCCCTTAGAAATTACCCTCCTTACTACACCAGCATAGACCGTGGCTACTCTAATCAAGAAAATAGTTTACCTTCTTCTAAACAGCAGGAATCCAGATGATGCAATAATGTACACCACTGTAAAAAAAAAAAAAAAAACAAAGCATGTCACATAAGGAAACACAGTGATTTCATGGACACATTTAGACGGAAATAGTGGAATTCGCAGACAGAAAGAATACACACCAACCTGCAATGAATACTTGGCTCATGGGTCCAACAAAACTGTTGTCATATATACAGCCATAGCCATATCCATATCCATAGTAAGACCTGTCATGTTAAAATACCTTAGCACACATTGTGTAACATTTATATGTATGTATTGATCGCATCATATTGGGCACAATGGAATGATATATATAAAATATTGCACATAACTTTTCTTGTTCCTCATCAGCATGCATATTTGAACATGTTGACATATTGTGCATCTTATAAATAGAAGTAACAAACATCCACCAGAATGGATACTAATTTGTAACTAAATATCAATTGGATTTTATTCTTAAAAATGCAAGAACTTTGTATTTTACCAATATCGCATCATCCCGGATCTAGAATAATTGCGATCAAAACATAACACGACCAAACCAACCCAGCCCAACCCAACCCAACCCACAAAGAATACATCGAATAGAAAAACATATAAAATAAGACAATTTACGTACTACCCATTTACCATAATCATAAATTTATACTCTCTGCATCCAAACCCACCTCCAATGAAAGGTAAAGGTGTACAAGGTAGATGAAGTTAGCTGTAAAATGATTATCGCTTCAAACACCCAAAAATTGACAAGCAATCAAGCAAAATACATGGCATTTGGGTCCATATTCAATCAGTAAGCATTAACCAATTAAATTAACAAGCACACCAACAACATATGACCAAACTTCAAATACAATCACCAGGACATCGTCAAATCATTAAGCTGAACAATTGTAGAACCCTAAAGTAGCGACAAATAGTAAGAAACTCTAATATTCACTAAATCGACTAAAATTAAAACAAAAAAAGTATCAATTAATGCAGGATAACTAAAGAAAAAGAAGCAAGAATGATAAAGAAGAAAAATCAATTAAAAGGTTAGGAAGAAAAAGAAGGAAAAGGGTACCTCAAATCAGCCTATCATTGATGAACACCTGCGAACCGAAAAAAAAACAGAAATCTAAGATCAAATAATACCCAAATCAAAGATCAAACAACAAACCCAGAAAAATTAACAAACATGTATTAAAAAAAACCTTTTACCTTTGAGTTCATTGATGATTGATGATTGATGATTGATGATTGATGATTGATGATTGATGATTGGTGATATTGGTTTATCCGTTTATCATATCGGAAGAGGAAGATATGAGAAAATAAAAGGTAAAAGGGAGTGGGAAATGGAATTGGCTGAGACAGGGGAAATGGAAGCAGTAGAAATGAGGTAAAATAGGGAGCCACGTATGGAAGATTAAACCAACAAAAAGAAAGCCAAAACGCAGCGTTTTACTACTGTTCATTTTGAACTGTAGTTGGTCTTACTCTCTTTTTTATAAGGTGTAAAGATAAGGTGTATAGATATAACTGAATCAAACCGCCAGCGTTTCAGATATGATATCAAATTAATTTTCTATGGAAAAGTGAAAGAAACTTGCGATGCATAAGTCATACATAAAACAATCAAAAATCGTCCAAAACAACAACATTTGCACATGTAAATAAAACACAGAAGCCCTAATTCTTAATTACGAAACAATACATCATACATCATTCCACCAACAAGAATACTCCACCTAGTGAAAAATTGAACAACAATACTCCACATCCCTCCTAACAAAACACAGCTTAAAACAATCCAAACAGATCCGGTGTTGGATAAAACTTGAGGGTTTGTGAAAGAAGGAAGCTAAGGTGTGCGATTGATGAACTGAGAAAAAGAAAAAACATGTATTTGAAGCATCATCATTTAACTTACTTTGTGGTGTTAAAATTTCACATTCTTGGTCAACAATAAACTACGAGCTTCTCATTTTATGCCCTTCTCTTGATAAGTGACATGCTACCACATGGAATTCATTCACCATTAGAGTTGAGTGTTCTCATACTACCGCTACCAAACATCGATACTTGAGTACTACTTCGCATTGCCATTTTTCATATATAGTCTAGCCTATGAGATCGGAATAATGACCCATTTATAAGCTAACCATATATTTTATAAAATACTCATTTGCTGTCAACGCTAGCCTCTCTGGACTGAACTAATGATCGTTCGTTCGATCTTCAATCCTTACTACTATATAGTTGACCACAAGGTATATCCTCACAAATACAAAGAACAACAGATTAGTACACCTGGAATTTACATACACTTGCAAAATCCAAATCAGTGACAAACAAATGAACTCGTCAATATATTAGAACATTTAAAGTAAAAAATTAAACCAGTTGATCACCAAATGGTGGTAACTTACTTCGTTTTGAGCAAATAAATGTCTCTCCTTCTGTCTCTAATCCAATTGAAGACCACCTACAACAGAAGCACCGTTTCTCAAATCTAAAATATCACGGGTTAATCTAGGTTCACAAGGTTACTACTACCTATCAAACCTATGGTAACAACAATCTAAAATATGAATAATTTTCCAATCAAGAACCAAAAACCCTAATTATTACTCCGATGTAATTAACAATTACGGAGTACTAAAGTAACTCGACAACTAAATTGAGCAGCCATCTAACTTAAACAAATGTACAAAGTGAATTTATCATAAAACAATAACAAAAAAATCCCCAACTTTCTATTGAATACTATCAATAAGAATAAAAGAAAATTTATTGCAAATTAGAATGATGAACATTCATACCTGTATCGCGGTATCTGTCTTTCTCTCAAGTCTCAAACATTATCATGCGTTGTTATCATCAGAGTAACTATTATCATCATCGGAATTAAGAGGAAAAGATGAAGGAAGGAGAGAAAGATGAGGGAAAGTGATAGAAGTGGAAAAGGAGGAAAAGGGGAGTAAGGGAACGAAAGGCAGGGAGGAATTTGAGGGAAATAGAGACGGTAGAAGAGTAGTCGGTCAAAATTCAGTAAGTCTTGCTTGCGACGAATCGGATCTTGCGACGGGTATTTTGTGAGAGGAAATGGGTAGAGGGGACAAGGTGGGCACCCCCATGTGCTCTCCACTCACCCTTAATGGGTATTTTGTGAGAGAATATGGTATCCGTCTTAAGCTTGTGACGGATAGTGTCCGTCACAAATGAGATTTTGTGGTCAAAATTATAGTAGGTTAGAAATTTAAAAAAAAAAAAAAAAAAAAAAAAAAAAAAAAGCAGAACGCAGCGTTTAGTTACTGTTCATTATGAACAGTAACATCCCTTAGCCACTTTTATATTTATACTAGTTGTTGCACCGCGCGCGTTGCGCGCGGTACACCAAGATACTTTAATTTCGGACGTTATAGAGCATGTTAATATTTGATTTTCACGAGAACAAGAGGTAGCTCAAGTGGTAAGAGCACTCTTATACCAACCATGAAGTTTTGGGTTCAATTTTTACCCGCGACACAGTGCGCTTATTTGAACCAAAAAAAATTGATTTTCACGCCTATTTTAGGTACAATTTTATTGTCGTACACGTGAACTCTTTGTGCAGAGGATTATTTATTAAAAAACATAACTACATCAAAAATGTTCCTATAATAGTCTCGTCTTCTTGGCACTATTATACACAAGAAAACTATAATTAGCAACACTTTTATGATTGTGCTCCTCCCTCAATTTTTGATCATCCCTTTTCATCCTCTCAAAAAATAAGACAAAATGGTAGCACAAAAGAAGATAAAAGAGATCAAAACATGAACGCCATAGCGATGGAAAATTTAAAAGAGAGACATAAGCAATGTTTTAATTCAATATATTAACATATTAACACTGTGCAAGGAGTTTGTAAACTATATGGGGTCCGTACTCATTACACACAATGAAGTAGCAGCCCGTCTTACTTAAGACGAACACTATCTGTTACAAGCTGAAGACGGATAGTCCCCCTCTCACAATATGCAAGTGGGAGAACAAGTGGAGGGGAATCCATTTACCCTCCACTTGCCTCCCCAGTTGCACATTGTGACGGATAGTGCCCATCTTCAATGAGAATGTGATGAAGCAATACCCATTACACACAATTAAGTACCCGTTACAGTATAACACACACTCGAGTCTTTAGCCTAAGAATGCAATCACACATGTTTCTTTTTTCTTAAGCACTTCAGTTTCTTGTTTTTTAAGCATTGACAATCTCAACTTCTTCGTCCACTTTCTCATAGCCTCTGCATCCACTCCTTTGCCTCTTTTATCACCCCCCGTCCTCCTTCTCTCCCTTTGCCTCGTTCTCCCTCTTCTACTTAAATTATCATAGACGTACAACATCGAACAATAAAGTAATTGACAAATAAACGGAAAACAACCAAGACAACAATGTTTATGTTGACTCCTATAAAAAAAATAATACTTCCTCCTTTCAACTCCACTCTACCACTTTCATTTTTGCACACTATTCATGAGTCGGCATCTAATTGCAATTTTCTCTCAATATATAAGTGACAATATATTCATGTGTGATCTTGTTTGATTCGTCTTTACGAGTACATTATTAATATCCAATTTTTATAATTTTTGCAAACACGTAGCTAACGATATTTACCGCGTAAAACACGTCTTGGCAAACGTGAAAAAATTATTTGGTAGAGTGGAGTTGAATGGAGGAAGTAGTTGTTACCACTCCCCCTACTTTATAAAAGAGTTCTGATAAAGATAAGTACATGTCCCTTCAGACTGTTTTACAAAGATAATACTCAAAAGAGTCAGGGTAGTAAAAAACGAACAAATACTTCCTCCATTCAACTCCACTCTACCAAATATTAATAATGTACTCGTAAAGACGAATCAAACAAGATCACACATGAATATATTGTCACTTATATATTGAGAGAAAATTGCAATTAGATGTCGACTCATGAATAGTGTGAAAAAATGAAAGTGGTAGAATGAAGTTGAATGGAGGAAGTAATGTATAAACTACCGTCTCCAATCTTATAACACCACCAAATATTGAAATGAGCTACTTGATATCTTGGATCTATAATCAAAAGGGTATCGAGTCTCACTGACCACAAACAAACAATTTCCATAACCAACAAGATCCATTTTTTGTATACTCAGCCCAAAAATATTCAAATGACAAAAGCAAAAAATATACACAAGAATCGTTTTCAGTATATATACCCTATATTATATACTTAGGTGAAAGATAATCAAAACGACAATAACAACGAATCCAAGAGATCCCTTTTCAATATACTCAGCTAAAAAATTATAATCAAACGACAATAGCACTAAATCTACACAAGAATGATTGAAAAACACCTAAGATAAAGAATGTATCCCTTTTCTTCGAGTTTTTTAAGGCCCTTCAAATAAGGCCCTTCAAACTCTGCATTCGTTCCATCTTGTTCAACATTTAAGCAATAAAAAGGTAAACAAAAGCTTTAAGTGTAAAACAAAAGCATTTTCTCCGTAAGTTCATCATAAAATCTAGATAATTCCGCATAACAAGAGTTTCACAATTACTAAATCACCTCAACATCTTGCACCCCCCTCGCACGTCCCTATTTTGCCTCCTTCTCAATTGTCCAGCACCTTTAATGCCTCCATCACCACTTGCACCGCTGTTAACCTCGCTCTCCTTCACCACACCTGTCATTGGAACTTGTTCCGAAAACGAAAAATAATTCACTAAATGAAAAACCAGAGAGGAATAAAGACAAATTCAATTTAGAGATATATCAAAACAACCATCTTTTAAGGTTATTTAGTGAAAACTCCACCTGTAACCTTAAAATCTCACACAATGTTTTCCGTCAAATAACTCCTAATTGCACAACTCAAGTCACCAAAACTTAAATTCAAACAATAAGAGGTCTAATGTTGGTAGTTACAATGCAAAAGAACACTCAATTATACCGAGCACTTGCACTACATATTCTCATCTCCATGGCTGATGGACCTACCACCACAAATACTTGTATAATATGTAAAACTGCTAGTTTTCTATTCACCTATTGTGAAGATTTTCACACAAAATAAAGATCAGTTAGCTTTGATATTATTCCGTAACAAAGCATACAGTGTTTTCATTACATACATCTTCTTTAATCTCATATTCTAAGCCTTTGAAACCACTATAAATTTCAACCTGAAATCAATATGTTGATAAAATGAAATACAAAATATAAATGTAATTAAACGAAAACATTAAAAGAAAAGGAAAAACTAACCGCAAACATTAAAACAAGAGGAAAAAAGCATATGAAAATTGTATAAGTGGTTAACTGCCACACAAAGTCATATGAAGCATCTAAACAACCAACTGCCACACAAAGTCCTAATCAAATAAGCACCTCCCGCTGGAGCTAGAAGCCAAGTAGACAAAGCAGAAATCATAAGATGGAGACATGTACAAAAGTAACAAAGTGAGCAACTCGCAATAGCTTAAACCTTTTATTTCCACATCATCAGAATGGGGCTTCTTCAAGCATAGCGTGTGCATAATTCATTCCCTGTAAAAATTGATAAGATCATCAATATCTCACCAGAAAAATCAATTCCCAAGTTAAAACACCCAAAAAAAAACTTCAAGTCACAGCAATCACTATTTCACCTTCATAATCAACGACTAAGTTTGAAACAAACACTCAAACCCATAAATCAAGTCACCTTGTTCTAAGGTACGTCTAACAAACCACAAGAAGCAACCGTCTGCAGTAAGCAACCCACCCATTAAACAACTTGCAACAGGTCAAGTACAATTTTGCGTCATCATTAAAGAACCAACTATAGTATCTATCTCTTTAAATCTGCTATAGCCACAACAATATCTATCCCACCATTGGAAATCTACGGAGATTAGCAAGACATCACTAAAAGAAACAAAATACCTAAAAGCAACCACGGTTCAAATCCAAAGAAGCCACCGATCTAGTGCTCACCACTAATAAACAACTATTAATAAGGAATTGCACAAAGAGAAACCATCATCAACACCAAGTAACCAATTAATTTTATTTTTTTGCAAATAGAGGTCTTTCGGGAAGTAGAAGCCCTACGCCACAGGTTTGCGTTGTGCTGGGCTGTTATTCGAACAAATCAAGCAGGATATATTTTATCCTCGTTATTATATACACATGAAACCATTCAAAATTTCCAAATCAATGGCTTCCTTACTTCAACGAAATAATTCATTAATCACAAAATTAGGTGAGTAACCAAATCCAAACTAACTAATCTCTAAGATGGGTGATTAATTACACATAACTCATCCCAAAACTAAAAAAATTGATACTTGGGTGCTCGTAGCAACCTATTGAAAAACCGAAAGTCTTTCAACACAAGCAGCAAAACCCCCTTTGGCGATAACATGTAACCTGATTCTGGAGTTAAATCGGCATATTTAAGGGCAACATTAATTTAGTAATTCCAGAAAAGTATGACAATAACTATTAGAGCTTGCTTCCTACTCTGCCGCACTGCAACATACTAATTGTCAAGAAAGAGAGGGTTTCATCCATTAAAATCCCAGTATACGTCAAATCCAGAGCATATTTTTTTTCTTTTAAACTCAATTAAACGATTATACACAATCATCATATCAGCTTAAGTTAGCCACTAAGCGTTGCTTTCTTATCACATCTTTCCCATTTTGTCATTGATATCCATATACAATAAAATGAACACTTACATTACAACCAGTAAGGATGTGGGACAGAGCGAGGATCCTTACTGCATTACAACTTTGCGCCTAATTTATATCATCTTTATCCGATTATGGTATTTTCCATCCCAACTGAAGCTTATTAGCCAAATTCAACCATAGAACTATACCAGTAATCTTAATACGTTGACGCCAAACATAATTCGTGATTTAATTGATCAAACATCATCATCAAATCCAGACAAAGAAACAAACCAATAAAAGACTTCAATTTACAACAAACGTGCTGAAACAAGAAAGACCTACATGAAATAATGCGATACCTACTTCAAATATCAAACGTATGAAACTAAATTAATCAAATAATTATTAGGTCAAAACAACTATTACCTTCAAATTTTCAGTACACTGGACATCTTCATCTTTTCCATGTTGTATATATCTCCTGATCAACCCAACAAATCAACAAAAAAACAATCTTTATCACTACAATTTATGTTTTTGGGTTTTGTCTAAGTATAACAAAAGTTAGGGTGACAAATTTTTAAAACATTAGATTACTAACCTCAAACCGAAGGAAAAGTCGTCATGTTCTTGGTACTTGAAAAGCAAAGGTGAAGGCCGATACAGCCTTGATGCTATTATCAAACCAGACGAGAGACTATTAGTTATGGCGGAAACTTCAACGACTGCAGGGACAAGGCGATGATCAATTCGCGTGGTATGTAGACATATTAGGGGTTTCTTTTATTGATTTAATTGATTGATTAATTAATTTTATTAAGGGTGTTGCTTTTATGTGCACACAAGGTAGAGAGAAAAAGGAGGAAATTATGAGAGGAGAGAATGAAAGGTATGGAGGAAATGGGGGAAAAGGGAGACATTGGGAAGGGAAATGTAGAAGAGGGTATGGCCTGGGAAAGAGAATGAAGTGATGAGGCATGAATTACTGTAGACTGAAATTGAAAAACAAAAATAAAAAAGGAGTTGTCGTTCATTATAGACGGTACCAGCTCTATCGGTTAGCCCAGCAAGAGTTTCTTAGAAGTCCAACAAAGAGGCCCAATATGAAGTGGAAATCAACTATTCATTTGTGAATAGTATCCACCCTTGCATACATTTTTAAAAGGTGGGATATATAAGGTGGGTAGATTTCATATAATCACACATCTTCCATGTTTTATGAACATATACTTCTATTATTACTAAATCATTGAATGAATATACATATTTGATGTAAACTTATCAAATTTCTAGTCACCTAAAAGAAAAAAATACATCATCAAATTCCTTTGACTTGATCAAATATTGGGAATCTCCTCTTTTATTAAGGTAATTTTTATCAATTCTCCATTGTTTATGTTGTAATTAATTAATTATCAACTTTTTTCAATTGAAATTGACTTGGAATTTGGTCAAAGTTTGTAATTCTGAATGTTTAGCTCAATACCCAGTTCATTTATGTCTAGTTTTAGTTCAAAGGTGTTAAAAAGTTTCAATCTTGGATTATATTTGGTAAATTTAGCTCAGTTTTCATTATATGATTGCGTTGTTATTGATGCTTGATAAAATGCTCTGTTTTAACTTGTTTTGGGGTTGTTATTAGTTGTTATATCATAATTTTGTCACTAGAATTATTGTGTATTTGTGTAAAACCGTCTTACAGTGTGAGGCGGACCTTTAAATATAAAAATATTCAGTTATCGATAGTAATAAATGAGTGTGTAGCCAATAAAAGCAAGACGGTCTTTTTTTTTATAATTTGCAGTTTGTTACTATTATAGTTGTCAATTGAAGTACCTAACCTTGCAGAATCAAATGGAAGTTGACATATTTGTTGAATTTATGAGATTATCATGTTGTTATTTTGCTAGAATTTGACGAATGGCTCAATTATCTAAATTTACTTTTTGTTTGGTAAGAAGGGTGAATAGGGATCCCTCCCTTTTAAGGGAAGAGACTTGAACCCTTATCGCCAGTCCGAAAAGGGAAACTTTGAGCTTCCTGAGCTCCCTTTGATTCCCAAGTAACTCGATTCTGTTGATATATAACTTGGTGAAACATCAAACACTTAAGTTTTCTGATGGCTGTTCTTTGTTATGTAGGGCAGTAGGGGCATGGTTGGCTGATCACATCGCATTAGCGTGCTGCTGAACTAGAGTGGTTATGACTTGCTTTCCTTTTATATGTGGAAAAAGACCAAGCGCCCCCTTCAAACCAACTATAGACATTGATGGTATTCAAACACACAAGTTTTATGCGTTTTGTAGAGTGAACGTTTAACTTGTGCTAGACTGCTAGATTTCTTTGGATGTTTTCACATCAAAATGCGGCATTTTTGTATCAGTGCTGTATATATAGATGTCCTTTCTTCAATACCAGTGCTGTCAATGAATGACTATTCTTTGGAGCATGATGGAATAAAGCAAAATATTTTGTTAAATTAGCTCAGTTTCTTGAGCTCTTGTACTTAAGAGCTCTAGCCGGACAATGCTATTCTTGGTGCAATTATCATTACGTGTCATTTAGAAAATCTCTCTCAACATGTTATTTTGACATAGAGGTAAGAATTAAGAGTTATATACATCCAACCTTCCTTACCTCGCCTTAGGCGGTATCCCTTGAGGCACTTGGAATTGTTGGAGCCTTGGAGATATTGTGGTTGCTAAACTTAGATTCCTTATGTACGGCTTGAAAGAAAAGTTGAGGTTCTTTTTCTTTTTGGTTGCTAGGAAACGTTTCATACTGAACTACTGAAGTGCTTCAGTCCTCTAGCTATTTTGCTTTTCTAGTTGTAGGTTTGAGTTAATGTCACTTGTCTCTGCCTTGCCAAATATACAAATTATGAAGTTTGTTCCACAGAAATTTTTGTCACATTAGTGACGATTATAAGATTATTTACATTAATGTTTGTAGATTTTTCGAGGTTTCATGCTTTAATTTCTGATAGCTTGCTTGCTTCCTTATGCTTTAGGTGCGGAGAACATAAAGTTTTACACCTACAAGGAATTACGGAGTGCTACTGATAACTTCAATCAGCATAATAAGATTGGGGAGGGAGGTTTTGGATCGGTATATAAGGTGAAATTTTGTGATACGTAAGTTACAGTTACTCATAGACAGCTGAATGTGCATGTTATATTGTCGGACTAAATTGTTTTAGCACCCACTTCAATAAGTGTCACCACAAATAGGCAAGTCAGGAATCAAGAGTCTCGAGGCTTTCTTGTATTTTCATGTTTAAAATTTCATGATCACTTTGTATATCGCAGTCTGGTGATTTAAACTTTTAAAACGCGCGTTCACTTCAAATTTAAACATACCGTTGGTGCTTTCCAGCATTTTAGCGCAAATGATGATTTGGAAGCATAAGACCTCACGCAGTGGGTTGACTTCGTAATCCGTTTTCATTGAAATGCTGTATTTTTTAAAGGTAGAGTTATTCGATGACTTCATGTCGGGTTGCAGAACATGCAGTTTTCTATATGCAATGGAGCCAAAGGACTCACTATTCTTTGGTTCTGAGTATGATGTTATAAAACAAATTGTCTTAGTGAAGGTTATGCGCTTCTCATATTGTGAAGAAGGGCATGTTTAGTTATTGGTCATCCAGGAACAGTTTGCAATTTGAACATAGGTGCAACGTTGCCCCAAACGGGTAGTGCATGCAGTCCGAAAGTCATAGAGGCTGTTCTATGTAATGGGATATTTTGTCATTTTTGATTAGTAATGGACGATATCAGTTAAAGGACACCAATTGGGGTAACGGCCGTGTACGAAAAGACAACAACAGGGTGACACCGTATACAAAATCTAAATTAGATGCTTAAGTGCGTGTTATTATGTTGTAAAAGCTTTAATCCTGGACGTGGCAATCTGTATGTTATAGCCAATATTCTGTTCCCTGTATCGCTGCTGAATCTGAAGATCAACATTTTTTCTCTGACTAGGGAAAACTCAGAGATGGAACTATTGTTGCTATCAAGGTCCTCTCACCAGAATCGAGACAGGGCTTGGAGGAATTTTTGACAGAACTAACGGTCCTTGCAGATATAGAGCATGAAAACTTGGTTGAGATGTTAGGTTGTTGTGTGGAAGAAGACAACAGAATTTTGCTATCCAGATATCTAGAGAACAATAGCCTCGCGCAAACTCTATTAGGTATATTCATGATTTCTTATCTATCCAAGAGCGTAGTGTATGTTGCTCGGACTCGGTTGGTAGTATCCGACACAAGTGCGTGTCCAAGCGTTTGATTCGTCTATTTTGTCAAAAAAATCATATTTTTGGTCTAAAACGAAGTGGCCGAGTGTCCTACCAACGCCAGAGTGTTGAGTGTCCAATACCGGTTAGCGAGGTAATATTGAAGAGTCCGAGCAGCGTAGTTTAGGTCCACTTTGGCTTGAATTGTGATAGACTGATAATGGTCCATTGACTTTAGGTAAGAAAGATAACACAATCAACTTTAGCTGGCCAATAAGAAGACGCATATGTATTGGTATTGCGAGGGGACTCACATTTCTTCATGAAGAAGTCGAGCCTCATATCATACATAGAGATATTAAAGCAAGCAATATCCTACTGGATAAAGATCTAACAGCCAAGCTTTCAGATTTTGGTCTGGCAAAGCTTATTCCTTCTAACATGACTCATGTCAGCACCAAAGTTGCAGGAACTCTGTAAGTTACCGTTATCTTGGATATTTGTGTTTGTCAAAAGATGCATACTTTGTGCTGAAGTGGATTAATGCGTGGTATATTAGTTTTAGCGTCTATTTTCATTTGATAAAATTACTCCATAATTACGTCTACTGATTCAACTGTGTGACCCGGCGTTAATGACTGAATGCAGAGGCTATCTGGCACCTGAGTATGCACTGTGTGGCCAGCTGACAAGAAAAGCGGATATTTATAGTTTCGGTGTTCTTCTTATGGAAGTTGTCTGTGGGAGATGCAACAGGAACAGGCGGCTACCTCGTGCAGAGCAATATCTTCTACAGAGGGTAATTGAATTTTAACTTGTTATATGTGTTGATTCCATGTCAGCATTTTTTACTGGGCTGAGCGGCTAATGATCTATAGGCATGGGCAATGCTCGAGAAAGAGGCACTTGTGGAGTTGGTCGATGAAGCATTTAGAGGGGATCTCGACATCGAGGAGGCAAACCGGTTTCTGAAGATTGCGCTTCTTTGCACCCAACAATCGCCAAATCTAAGGCCAGATATGTCTATTGTGGTCAAGATGTTACAGGGAGAGGAAGATGCTTCTGACACGAGTATTACAGCACCAGGTATACTTTCAGAGTTGACGGATGTCAAAATAACAGAAAATACAAATCCTGAGCAAAAAGACACAAAGAATTCATCGCCTATCTTTACTTCCGAAGTAGGCTCAACATCGTTACAATCAGAGGAGACATATCTCACTTGTCCTACGTTGACTTTCACATCAATAAGTGCTCAAAGCAACTGAGAATATGAGGTAAATTTCCTCTTTATCTTTCGATTTGTTAGATAAAGTTATACACTAATATCGTAATTGTTTATAATTATAGGTACGAGCTTTCTAATGATGTGAAAAGAGTATAATGTTACTACAACTTATAGCAAATTAGCAATCAGTTAGTCTCCCTTAAGACGGTTTTAAATTAAGACGAGAAAAATGTCACTCTTTTATAATAAAAAAAGTGACCATTTAATGATAAAAGGTTATAACTTATAACTCTTATTTGCACTATTCATGCAAGGCAAAAAGGTCAGTCGAGACATTCTTACGATATAGTAAGATATTCAAGCACAACCTTTATGTATACATGGCTCGAGTTGCTCAGATTCGCTCCTGAACGAGAGTGGAATAAGGGGACTAACACTATATATGCCAGATAGTCTTAAGATAGAGTATGATATGCGAGCACAACTTTTATGTATACATGGCTGATGGCTCAAGTCACTCAGAAGTCAGATTCGTTACTGACAGTAGTATAGCAAGGGGACTAACACTGTTTTACGCCACTCAAGTAATTGACGCGGCGCAATCAAGTCACTTAGATGAGTTAGATCCATCACTAACAGTTAACGAATCTACTATCATCTGTTAGATATTCATATGAGACAGTCTCATAATAAAGGCAGTCGTAAGACTGACCTGGCCATGTAATAGGGTAAATATTATTTCATTTCATTTTTTCGACTAGTTAACAAATGGGTGAGATTTTCATTTAAGATTTATATTCCAAAAGAAATAATAATATGAACCCGTTTTACAGGAGCTTGGAATGGCGGCCAGGAAGTGAAGGCAACTGCTATAGCGAAACGGATCCAATCCAAGATCCGTATTGGGGAATGGGTACAAACCGTACAACTGTACGAGTGTGGAAATTCTGAGGATAGTCCAAGAGCCATTGAAGGATGTACAGATAGAAGTGATATTGTTGAACATTAAGTACATAACCCAATTATCAGAGATGCACATACATCAATTTATAACTTTATACTGAAAGGAAAGGCAAACTCTTAAAGGAACAAAGAGGAGAGATCCTCTTAATTTTGTAGATTGCATTCAGTCATTCACTGGTGTTAGCCTGGTCTTCGCGATACTTCGGAATGAAATTCTTTATGCACATTTGTTACAAGATCTTCTATAATATCTTTGTGCTAAAATTGTTACAGATATTATGCGCTTTTTCTGAGGTAAGATCGTCTTATAGTTTTCTTATACAGATGTCTGAACGAGACCAAATATGTAACTTAAGTTGATCGAACCGGGTCAAGTGGACCAAAGTTAGTTTTCTTATACAAAAGTGTTGAATAAACAATTAAGTTACGTGGTAGTAGACATTTTAATTAAACTACAAAGACCAACTAATTGACCAAAAATTCAAAACTTTCTAGAAAACTATGTACTAATACCCTCTCCGTCCCAATTATTTGTTTACCTTTTCCAATTTTTGGTTATTTTTTCATTTGTTCATCTTTCTATATTAGGCATGCTTTTAATAAGCAATTTGATCATCTTGCATTATTGTCCATGTGTCATCCAATACCATACCTCACAAATGGAGTCCTCTCTTCTCCTAGGTCTTTCTGTCAAAAACAACGGTAAATAAATAACCGAGACGGAATGAGTAATATATTTTGGAAAGTAGTTTGGTCCGCGGTCCGCATGGGTCCTTTCGGTTTGGTCTAGGACCGACCCAACGACAAAGTAACATAAATTGGTGGCCTTAGACCCAACCAAATAAATTATCACAAATTCTTGTTACAAGTGGGATCCCCACTTACCACTCTTGCTCTTTTGTGAGGAGGCCTAACCCGTATCTGAAGCAAAACCAACTCATAAATTATTATCCGTTTTTATCCGAACTAAATTGTGCAGTCCGGTCTAGTTTTCGGTCTGTACCATTGAATATTTTAGTTATTTTGAAACTAAAGGTGACAGGAATTCAAGCAACATTAAATTGACCAGAAACCTTACCATACGTAGTAAGACTTTTTTTACTGAATTAGGAAAAAGTAAGTGAACATTCCTTCTGTACTTATTAAGTTATTATTACTTCCATGTTCTATTTAATTATTTAAGAGTATACTTTTTCTTACTAAAAGTCATTCAACAAATATTTGTATTTTCTGTAAAGTTATCAAATTTCTAGTCACTCAGAAAAAAAAAATCATCAAATTTCTTTTGAAGTGCTCTTACCACTTTTTCAAGGTAATTCTCTCACTTTTGCATTGTTTATGTTGTAATTATGAATATTTTTCTATTAAAATTGACTTGGATTTAGTCAAATTCTGTAATTCTTGAATGTTTGAGCTAATACAATAATACCCAGTTCATTTATACCAAATTTAGGTCTAAAGGTGTGAAAAAGTTTCAATCTTTGGGTATATTTATCCCAAATCATGTATTTTGTTTGTTTATTTCAATCAGTTTTCTGGGTTGGAGGTAGTTTCAGTAATTTATGCTCAGTTTTTATATAATCTTTTCTGTATATAACTTCTATTAGTTCTATGATGCATGATGAGTTGCTGTGTGCTGTGTTATTTCGACACGACACGACACTTAGACACTTCATTTTAGACTAAAAAATTGAAAACTTTGAGGAAAATAACAGTATCCGACACTCTGATACTGTGTCGTGTCCGACACTTGCAGCCGAGTCAAAGTAATGCAGCTTGTGTGTGTGTGAAGTTGTTTTGGGCTTGTTGTTGTTGTTACCCCCTCCAACTCAATCCAACAGTAACATGTACTATTTTGAGGTCAAACTTCGAAAACTTTGACCGTAAATATGGATAAAGGTATAAAATTTTGAAAGACGAAACTAATATATTTTGATTTGTTAGGAAAAGTCTTTATTTGTTGTTAAAAAAAGTCATGTATAATGAACAAAAAATACTGTCAAAGTATCTCCTCGAAGACCTTACCAATGGATTGGATTTGGAGGGAGTATATCCTAATTTTGGTATTGTAATTCTCGATTGAGCTACCTGACCTTGCAAAGCCAATTGGAAGTTGAAATATTTGTTGAATTTATGAGATCATTATGTTTGATATTTTGCTAATTATTCTTGAATAACCCGATTATCTTAATTTATTTTTCATTCTGTAAGAAGGGTGAACTGGGGACCCTTGCAAGGGTGGAGTTAGGTTAAGCCGTTAAGGTTAGCGGATCCTTCCCTTACAAGGGAAGGGAATCAAACCCTTATCACCAGTCAGAAAAGGGATAATTCTCGATTCTGTTGATAGTATAAATTTTTTTTTTTGCTGGTTTGAAGTGGAAATCTCAGGAATTTGGGTGATTTGTGATTTTGCAGTATGAGAAACTCTTTAGATAGATGATCAAATATGCTATTCAAACAAGTATGTCTTCTGATGGCTGCTGTTTGTTTTGCAGGGGAAGGGTTGGCTGGTTTCTTCATATTAGCGTGCTGCTGAATGGTTATGGCTTGCCTTTCCTTTATTTGTGGAAAACGAGCAAGCGCCTCCTTCGAACCAACTACAAACTTTGATGGAGGTATTAGCTATTAACTGATATGCGCCATATGTCACCCGTCTCTGTCGTATTCCGACTTGCCAATTGAATAAACAATTGTGAAGTTTATCCACCATATTTTACTGTGATGTTACTGATGCTTTTACACAAGTCATAAATTTTTCAAGGCATCATGCTTTAATTTCTGATAGCTTGCTTCCTCAAGTTTTAGGTGCAGAAAACATAAAGTTTTACACCTACAGGGAATTACGGAGTGCAACCAATAATTTCAATCAGTGTAATAAGATTGGAGAGGGAGGTTTTGGATCTGTATATAAGGTGAATTTTCGTGATACATAAGTTACAGTTACTCATAGGCAGCTGAATATGCATGTTATATTGTCTTACTATGTTGTTCCAGCGCTCACGTCGATAGTCCCGGTAACAGGCAAATCATGACCCTTAAGCGTACACTAATAAATGTGGCCTTTTTTTACTGAATTTTTTTGCAGTTTTTAAGCTTAGAGAGTTAGAGTTACTCGATAACTTAATGTCATTTTGCATAGCATACAGTTTTTTATGTCCAATGAAGCCAATGATTTGCTATTATTGGCTCTTTGAGTATGATGCAGTAAAGCAAATATTCTTAATGAACATTCTGCACTTCTTATATTGTGAAGAAGCCAGTGAATGCAACTCTCGCGACATTTTCATTATGGGCCATCCGGTCATTGTCATTATCGACTGTGTAATTTTGTTGTTTATAGCAGAAAATGAAGTCTGAAACTCAGAGGTTGTTCTATACTTCTATGTAATGGGAAATTATTCATTTTTGAAAGTAATACACGATATCAATTATAACATACCAAGAGGGCTGGATTGCGATGTACAAAAAGACAATAATGTGTGACACCCTTCTACAAATTTTTATTTGTTATTATTATTTTGGTACAAACCCGTCTACAACTTTTTTTTTGGTACGAACCCAATACTCTGTTCCATGTATCACTGCGGATTCTAAAGAAAACATTTTGCCATTGACTAGGGAAAGCTCAGAGACGGAACCATTGTTGCTATTAAGGTGCTGTCACCTGAATCAAGACAAGGCTTGCAGGAATTTTTGACAGAGTTAACTGTCCTTGCCGATATAGAGCATGAAAACTTGGTTGAGATGTTAGGTTGTTGTGTGGAAGGAGACAACAGAATTTTAATTTCTCGATATCTAGAGAACAATAGCCTTGCACAAACTTTACTAGGTGTGTTAATGTCTTATTATTTATCCATGAGCGTAGTTAAATTCCCCTTTGGCTTGATTTGTGATAGTGATCAGCTGACTTTAGGTAAGAAACGTAACACGATCAACTTCACTTGGACAATAAGAAGACACATATGTACTGGTATCGCTAGGGGGCTTGCATTCCTTCATGAAGAAGTCCAGCCTCATATCATACACAGAGATATTAAAGCAAGCAATATCCTACTGGATAAAGATCTGACAGCCAAACTTTCAGATTTTGGTCTGGCGAAGCTTATTCCTGCTAGTATGACTCATGTCAGCACTAAAGTTGCAGGCACACTGTAAGTTACCGTATCTCGGATTTTGCGTTGGTCAAAAGATGCATACTTTGTGCTGAATTGGATTAATGCAGATTACGAAAATTACATAGCTGGAGTAACTGTCATTGTATATTCTTTAGCGTCTATTTTCATTTAATAAAAATTATAATGTACATCTCCTGATTCAACTATGTGACCTGGCTTTAATAACTCTTGAATGCAGAGGCTATCTGGCACCTGATTACGCACTGCGAGGCCAGCTGACAAGAAAAGCTGATATTTATAGTTTTGGTGTTCTTCTCATGGAGATTGTCTGTGGGAAATGCAACAGAAATGGAGGGCTACCTGCTGCAGAGCGATATCTTCTCCAGAGGGTATTATAATTTACTTGTTACATGTGCTGGTTTTATGGCATCATTTTTAGGTTGGTAGAATCTACCCTGTTAATAATGTGCATTATCAGAACCGTATCCAATAAACTCGTGTACAGATTTTCGGAGTGGGTAGATACATTCAAAAATCCAGATGCTGCTGTAGTTTATATCCTTTACTTAGATAACGTAGTACTCCCTCCATCCAATTTATGTAGTCCCCCGTGTCTAAACAGCTAATCGTCTACAGGCATGGGTAATGCTCGAGAAAGACGCACTTGTGGAGTTGGTCGATGAAGCATTTCGAGGGGATCTCGACATTGAGGAGGCAAACCGGTTTCTGAAGGTTGCGCTTCTTTGCACCCAAAAAATGCCAAATCTAAGGCCAAATATGTCTACTGTTGTCAGGGTGTTACAGGGAGAGGAAGATATATCTGACACGAGCATTACAGAACCAGGTATAATTTCAGAGTTCACGGATGTAAAAATAACAGAAAATAAAAACCCTAAGCAAAAAGACACGATGAATTCATCGTCTGTCTTTACTCCCGACTTAGGCTCAACATCGTTACAGTCAGAGCAGACAGACTCCATTTGCCCTACATTAACATTCACATCAATAGCTGCTAGGAGCAACTGATGAGGTAGATTTTCCAGTTTCTTGTGATTACTTGTTAGCTTAAGTCCTACGTTGCGTCTCTTTGTAAGGCTACGGTTTTTGCTGCCATTATCTTTGGTGGTTGGAGTATGAGGTAGCCAATATGAGGTTTCTGCGTTGGCTTTAACTTCCACTCTGGTTACTCTGGTATATTTTGTACATTTTAATTCAGAAATAAAAATTCTGATGGTTCTTACTCCACAATGTTGTATCGTCTCATTTCTCTCTGTTTCTTAATTACGCATCTTCATTAATATCAGGAGTATTTTTACATGGTTTAGAATGAAAATGTTAATATTTTGCTTTATTCCTCATCTTACAAAAGAACACGGTAATTGCGAAATAGGGGGCGGGGGAATACAGTCGAAAGAAAACAAAAATATGGTGACAAAGAATTGAAAACTTTACCCAAAAGAATAATAACGACAGTATAGCATTATTAGTGTCTACTCCTGTAGCATTTGTACCACAGAATCAGAAAAGAAAGGATTCTGTAGCCAAGGATGTATCCCAACATCACAGCCAAATAACTCCATTTGTGTGCTTCCTGCAAACCTTGTTGTTTTAGGAACTCTTCTCCATTCAATGTACATGTTCCAAAATCCTTTTGTACACATCTTGTCTTCCCGTTACGTCCTCCATATTCGTTGATCAGAAAACACTCAAATGGGTACTTGAATAAGCTCAAGTAGTGCATAAATATCCAATACTTGGGTATTTTTTCTTTGTCGATAAAATATCCCGAGAAAAGAAAAAAAGATCCCATTAGTCCCGATATAACGGATGCCCCCATGATAAAATTTGGCACCAGAGCGCTGAAACAAGCGACAAATGAGTTTGACATTAGAATCACCATCCATACCACGAGGGAGAAGTATATGAATGCTCCAAAATCTGGTCGTAGACCAACTAGCCAGTAGACTGGGGTGGTGTAGAGTAGCGAAACTATGAGTAGAAATGGTAGGAATACGAGGGTGTTTGCTAAGACATAAGAGAAGACTCTATATGCCCCTCGAGATGTTTCTCGCATTAGTATTCTTCTCTCTTGTAAGAAAATTGGTAAACCTTCAGTTGTACCCGAAAGAAAGAAAGTGAGGGTGAATGCGAAAAACCCTAGTCGGGTTTGTATACTTAGTTTCCCTTGGTCAGCTCCCTTGTTTATGTAAATTGATCCTAAAACAAAACCAGCTGCAATGGCCTGCACTATTCTTCCAGCAAATAGCTGTTTTGTTCGGAATATGTTTTTGCAGAATCTTTCCCCTAAGACTCGAACTTCCTGGCAAAGAGAATTTGGGTATGCCGTTTTCTTCCATGGGACGGGTTTTAGACCTGAGTTGAGTTCCTCGTGAACTTTTGTTCCTCCCCTTTTATCAAGAGATGATTGTATTCCTATTGCCATGGTACTTGCAACATCTATTGAGAATTCGAGCACATTAACACGTGGAGGGATGACGTGGCCCACAACCCTAAGCTTTCTTTCTAGAAGGCTTATCGGGCCATTATGAAGAACGAGTCCATCATACAGCAGAATCACTCGATTTAGCAACTCGAGAATTCTAAACCCGGGTTGGTGGATGGTTATGACTATTGTCTTACCTTGCCTTACTACCATAGTTTTAAGCAATGTCATGATGTGCAATGCCGAGACTGAATCCAACCCGGAAGTTGGCTCATCAATCAGCAAAACGGCTGGATCATGAACCAGCTCGACCCCGATGGACACTCTCCGCTTCTCCCCACCAGAAATCCCATTGTTCGACCTTCCCCCGACCCTGGATCCCGCCACATGATCCAACCCAAGTTCTTTCATCAGCTGCCTCACCCTGTAAAGAGCAGCTTTCCTGTCTCCTGATAACCTCAGGAGAGCACTATACATGAGTGTCTCTTCAACAGTCAGCAGCGGAAATAACGCATCCTCTTGTGTAACATACCCAGATAATCTTCGGAATGATTTCGGATCAATGGGCCGGGAATTTACCAGTACCTTCCCTGAAAATACCTTATTTTCCGGAATTTTGGCTGCTAGAATCTCTAACAATGTTGTTTTTCCTGCTCCGCTTGGGCCTGCTATTGCTGTTAACTCCCCTGGCTTCGCCTCAAAGTTTATATCTTTCAAAATGAATCTTGATTCTTTTTCTTCCCTCTTTTTAAACGAAAGCCACTCGAAGTTACTATAACTAGAGGCCTCGAGTTTGAATGAAAGGTTTTTTGCTTCTATTTTGTACGATGAAGCATCCCGTCTAGTTACAGGCAACCCCTCCATGGACACAAAGACTTAGGGAGGAAATTAAATTACAGTAATAATATTTAGAAAGAATAGAGTGAGGAGAAAGCTGAGAGTTTAGAGAGGAAATGAATAAAAAGAAGATGAACAAACTCACCAACCTCAGCTGTTTTTAGTTCTGAATGCTGTTTTTTTCTGCAGTTAGAACACCAGTTAACTTTCTAATGACATGATATTTTCACTAAAATAAATGTTGGGTTTTCTTGTAATGCTTTAAAAATATTACTGGTGAGCTATACATTGACCAAACAGTGTAGATGTTGGTTGTAATACTCAGGTTTTCTACCATACTTGCAAGTTTTGAACTGTTCAAGTTCCATAAAGTCTGTATTTCTGATGGGAAATTATTGCCAAAAGTCACTTTAAGCACTTTTAATTTATTTAGTTGTAATAATAATATATATTGAATTATGATCCACTTTTACCAAAACATTGGAACAGAGAAGTCTTAAACTTCTAACTAAATTGAACTTAATATCATCTAGGATTGGTGTATGATTTTAAAAATGGATTTTTGCCAACTTAATAGCATCAATAGTTTCAATTTTCTTGGAGTGCCATTGTTGGTTGCAAACAACTGCTCTCTTAATTCCGTAAAACACGACAGATATAATAACATCAGAGTGTTAATCCCAAAATGATTGAGGTCGACTGACATGAATAATCATTTAGAACCGTACCTCAAATTGCAAAAAGATAGAAATAGTCAAGTTAAATTCGTAGGTTTGGAAATTAAAAACTCAATTCTTTTTATAAAAATATAAAATTTAAATCTAAAATACAAATTAATAACAACAGTTTTGAAAATAAAAGTAAAATTATGTTTCGGAAAGTCTTAAAAGTAAAAAAAATGATTATATACAAAGTTTTTAAGTAAAACGGTGGATAAATCTGAAATCTAGACACATATTTTAAAATCTTAAATAAAAAATCGATAAATAGTTCAAATAAGAAGAAGCACTAAAAATCGTCTTTTTTTTCACAACAGTACTATTGCACCTTTGTTTTGCACCAAAACCGTCAACTACCTAGAGACATCAATTATTGGGATGGAAAATGGTTCACTCTTAAACTCGGTCAATAACTAGGTATCGGTTTAATGAGTTTAATTAAATATAAAAATAAGTTAGATACATTTGGTTTTCATACGCTAATTTAGATTTTGAACAATATGTCAAAATCTAACCATTCAAGAGACTATTTTTTTCAATATTCGTTAATAATAATAATTATTAAACAAAATAAACAATAAAAATGATCACTAAAACAATAAAAACAAATCCTCATATAAGACGGGTATTATTAGTCTTAAGTTTAAAAGAAGGTCATATACTTGTTGGTTGTTGCCGAGGAAACACCAAAAACTTTGACTTTATTATCACCGATTCACCATATACTCATATAGCAGTCTATGTTACTCCGACATTTCTCTTTGGTCGCGTGTCAGGTATCCCACACTTGAAGTGTCGGACACGACATGACACTTCAACACCTCATTTTAAACAAAAAAATTGAAAAATTCACGGAAAATAGCCGTATTCGACACTCCGATACTGCGTCGTGCTCGACACTTGCACCCGAGCCAGAGTAACATAAATAGCATTATAGCAATACTCGACTCGTCTTAGCTTAACACGGATAATATCCGTCTCATGCTGCCAGACTTGCTGAACGGCAAAAACCCCCCCAAAACCCCTATCTTACCACTCTGAACGGCAAAATTCCTAGGGCTTCCACTTTCCTTCATCAACAATGGCGACATCACGTGTCCTCACCCATTCCCGCCACCTAACTACCTTCTCTCTCCGCCGTCTCACCACAACAACAACCACCACATACTTCTCTCTCCGCCGCGCGCGACCTCTCTCCACCGTCGCTTCTCCCGTCGTCGCGAAAATTGTTCTCCATGCGACACGCTCAGAAATCGATGAACGATAATAACTCGGATCATCCTCCGGAAGATTGGACTCGTGATCAGATTATCGATTACTATATCAAAACCCTAGCTACTGTTGTCGGAAGGTTAACTCTTTTTTCGCTTTTGATTTCGTGTTTTATTCATTATTTTCGTTTTTTGATCGTCATTATACACGAACTGTTCGATTGTTTGTATGCAAGGTGTTATATTTGATTAATCTTCGTAATTGATTTCGTGTTCTCGTCGCTTTTGATTGTCGTGGGAAGTTATTATATGGTAGAATTGTGTATGATCTTGAATGTAGACAACCTGTTTGTTTGGGAAGGACTTGTAGGGAAGATTGCATAAGAGTTCGGGTATGACGACTGTTAGTTTACGATATATTGAAGCTTGGCTGTATAGTGAGTCATTTTGATTGTATTCAGTCATAGGCTAGAACTAATGAATGATGAAATCATTGATTCAACTGAAAAATGAGAATTAGGGCAGTTAACTATGAAATTTATAGACTGAAAACTATATAGTTTTATGACATGCATTTTTAAGGTTAATTTTTAGCAAGGTGATGAATTTGTGCTTGTTGAGGTCAAGAAATGATGTAGCTGACCTGTTTGTTTGGGGAGGAAAATAGCGAGATAAGTGTGTAGGATGTAGACAACCTGTTTGTTTGGGGAGGACTTGTAGGGAAGATTGCATAAGAGTTCGCGTATGATGACTGTTAGTTTACGATAAATTTATGCTTGGCTGTATAGTGAGTCATTTTGATTGTCTTTAATCATACGCTGGAACTAATAAATGATGAGTCTTTGATTCAACGGAAAAATGAGAATTAGTCTAGATAACTATGAAATATAGACTGAGAATGATATAGTTCTATGTTATCAGGCTTTTGTTTTGCGACAATCTATGCATTTGTAAGGTTAATTTTAGCGAGGTGATGTATTTGTGCGTGTTGAGCTCAAGAAACGATTGAGGTTGAGTAGTTAATTTTTAGGGAAGATTGCATAAGAGTTCGTGTATGATGGCTGTTAAGTTTACGAAAATTTGAAGCTTGGCTGTATAGTGGGTCATTTTGATTGTATTCAATCATACACTAGAACTAATGAATGATGAGTCTTTGATTCCATTGAAAAATGAGAATTATAGTATGAACTATGAAGAATTGAAGACTGAAAACGATATATTACTATGTTACCAGGCTTGTTTTACGACAATATATTCATTTATAAGGTTAATTATTAGCAAGGTGATGAATGTTTGTTTTTGAGAAGTGATTGAAGTTGGGTAGTTACTTCCTTCCATTCAACTAGTAGTTTGTGTTTTTATTTTAATTTTTGAGGAATACTGTAATCAAATGTAAAGTCGTAGTTGGATAAGAACGGTTATATGCTTGCAAAGTAGCCTGATACGGCGAAGATTTCTTATCGTTAAATCGCCACCAAGACACTACTTCACCCTCGACTCCCTCAAGCGTTTATTGCTCTTTGGTACATCATATAACAAGGTTGTAAACATTGTATGTGCTCGTACAAAAGAGGAAACTGTGAAAGTCTGATTTCAGTGTGCAAAACCTTGTGTACTAGTATTCTGCAAGAGGTGGTGGATGAGAACTACCAAACCCCGGTGGTTGGTTGGACAGAATATATACCTAGCATTGCGTCACACAAATTCATTGATCTCGCTTGAAATACACCCCAAAATTTGACCATCTTTTTTGTGGGGAAAAAACTTTTGCATGATTGCATCTACATTTGGAGTGGTTGCTTAAGGCCTTAAGTACATTAGTATTTACAATGGTATGTAAGTGCACTCAAAGTTGAACAGTGGTGTGAAGCTTGTTATATTAAACTAAAGAGGTAGAACAAGTGATATTTTATCTTTTTAGAGAATCCCGCTCCTGTGTCGAGATAGAATTTATGATATTTATGAGTATGTAATTGTTGACTTCTGAGAGTTAATTCCGGAGGTTTTGACAAATATGGTGTTACAAATGTATACAAGGGAATCTTTTGGCTGTGAAATGGCGCAAAATGTAACTAATATTACTTTCGGTTTACAGTGAGGATGAAGCCAGGATGAAGATATATTCTGTCTCCACCAGACATTACTTTGCTTTCGGAGCACTTGTATCAGAGGAGTTGTCATTTAAACTCAAAGGTCATTCATCACTCCATCTTACCTATACACTGCTAGTGTACCTTTAGAATTTGTTTTAATGTTCTCACTGTTTTTTTGCATATTGTGCAGAGCTGGAGAAAGTTTGTTGGGTTCTCCCTGTCTGCTATCTTGACGTGAAGAACAAGGACTATGGAGGTAAGAAACAGAAACAGATGCCTTATTTTGCTGCACTTCTTGCACCTATATTACCTTACGTCTGAGGAGCGAATAGAGATGGGTGTTGATATATTGATCTTCTGAACATGTGATATTGTTTTCTTGACAAAAATATTTTATGTTGGACAGGGGAACCCTTTATCGACGGGCAAGCTTCCCCATATGATCCAAAGTATCATAAGGAATGGGTAATGAACAATCAAAACGCAATAATTAGAAATGACATAAATCGTCCCAATAACTTTGACAGGCGGCAGAGAAGACAGCTTCCAGAATACTCCTGGAGGCAACATGGGTGGACCCTCTAACCAACGTGGTCCACCCATGAATGCTGGTCATGGGCAGAACATTCCGCCTAGTAATGCTGGTTACCAGCAGAATATGCCCGCAAGGAATGCTGGTTATCAGCAGAATATGCCCCCAAGGAATACTGGTTATCAGCAAAACATGCCCCCAAACAGTGGCGGTTATCAGCAGAACACGCCTCAGAACAATGCCGGGTATCAGTCCAACATGCCTCCAAACAATGCCGGGTATCGGCCCAATATGCCCCCGACCAATGGTGGTTATCAGCAGAACATCCCCCCGAACAATGCTGCTTATCAGCCCAATGTGCCTCCGTCTAATGTCGGCTATCAGCCAAACATGCCTCCGAACCATGCTGGCTATCAGCATAACATGCCTCCTAACAATCCTGGTTATCAGTCAAACATCCCTCCAAACAATGCTGCTGGTTATCAGAGCATTCCCCAAGTGGGGGTTATCAGAGTGTTCCACGAAGAGACGGACCACAGTAGTTTGACAGTAATTAGTGATTGCATAGACTCATAGAATTCACGAATCACAATAGCCTCCAGATTAATGACTGAATTTCGTGTCTATGGTATAATGGTAGAGAGTGAGAGAGTGAGAGATCTGGCCCGGGTCCTTAATAGGTTATATTTACACTTGTGCAGCATTTCATGGCGGTTTCTAGAAGTCTTTCTGAATCCTTGGAAGTATTTATGGAAGTTTGTGGGACAGTTCTTTACTGTGCTCGGATTGTAATGACGAGTTGACGACTCCTAGTTTTGTAAGGTCTGTCTTTGTCTCGTTAACTAGCCTGAAGTTCTAGTAAACTCTTTTGGTCTTCTACCCTTGAAATGCACAGCAACTTTTTTCGATAAACCTAAAATGCAGTTATGCTGTTTACCTTCTCCTGAGAAAATAATGCAGGAATAGATAAATTGTTTATTTGATACTTACATTTTAATGTAAAATTTTGATCACATCTTTTTTTTTCTAGTAAACTGTTTACCTTTTTTTTTTTTTTTTTTTTTAAGGAATCAGTTTCAGCAAAACAATTAATGTTTTTGAGGGGAAGAAGTTACTGTCAAAGGACCAAAATGTTTTAACTCTGGAGTTATTAAAGTTCAGATGAACAAAGTAAAAGGACATAATATCTTCCTTTCTTGCCTCGCTTGATGTCTGTAATAACATTCGAGGAATCACTCTTCAGTCTATACTACTGTCTACCGCCGTAGTCTCCCCTCTTCATTTAGCTTCATGGAGACCCCTAAGAATCGCCACGTTTATCACACTATAGAGATCAAGCCTAGCGTATGACACATCTACTTCTACCCATGTGAATGATGTGATACATTTTAGCTATTGAAGATGGGTCGGTCTCCTCTCATAAGGAGGCAAGTGGGGCAAGTGGGAGGGTAACTCCGTCTCCAATGAGACCAATTGTAAACAAAAATTGTTTTGATTGATCAAGCCTGATCCGTAGACACTTCTACCCATGGAATTCATTTTAGCTAGTGCAAGTGAATAATAATAATAATAATAATATATAAAAAGAATAACGGGGGATCCTCTCCGAGAGACAAGTTCTTTTAAACGGTCCGGATTACATCATGTTTACATTGAATGGTTACAAATTTATGCATAGAAATAAAGATTAATAGAAATGATCTCAATTCCCTAAAACTATGACTATCTAATTCACTAGTCTTTGGAGTAACTAATGTTTCGAGCTTCTTCAAATGAACCTTGGGCCCGTAAGCTACAACACATCTCAAAACTTATATTATACACAAACGATCTCAAATACTATGACTAAAGATAAAAAAAATTCTAGATACTAACAAATAATTTTTCCTCTCAAAACTTATAATAATTTTTCCAATATAGGGCGGATAAAAAAAGACAGGCCAGCCGACCCGATACGCCCAAAATCCGGGCCGGTTTTGGGTCTCCTTCCCTATCCCCCCTTCCAGACTCGCCAAAATCCCGCATCAAACCCGCTATTGGGCCTACTTTCTCTTGGCCCGCCCCCACCACAGGCCGGTTCCGGGTCCCCCACCTCCAACCATGTCCGACCCTTTGACCAACTCTAATCTAATAAAGTATTTAGGGAGATAGTATTTGACCAATTTTTTGAGCTCCTTCAAACAAATACTAGACTCGTAAAGTACAATAAATCTCAAAATTTACATTATACACAAGTTCACTTAAATTTGCTACAATTACTATTAATATTATCACAAATTCTTATTGATGACAAAAAATATTCGTCACAAACTAAACACGGGTCAAATACCACGAGTAAAACAAAAAGAACGTTACCACATTTTAGCAAATAATTTTTCTAGTCTAATCAAATGTGCTAGTATTTAACTCGATTTATTACTAGTATATATTTATCACAAATTCTTATTTCAGACGGAATAATTCCGTCTGAAAAATAAGACGGGATTATGTTGCTATTTTTTGATAAAATGTAACCACAGCTTATATCAATCACAAATTCTTATTTAAGACGGAGGTATCCGTCTTAAGCTTAAGACGGATACCATATTCTCTCACAAAATACCCATCAAGGGTGAGTGGAGAGCACATGGGGGTGCCCACCTTGTCCCCTCTACCCATTTCCTCTCACAAAATACCCGTTGCAAGATTCGACCCGTCTTAAGCAAGACCTACTGTATATCAATTTGTTTTCAATAATGGTTACATTTAACTGTAAAGTGGTTACAAAATCCCGTCTTATTGCTTCAAACCAAAATGGTCCGTCTGAAACAAGACTATATTTATATCTCCTCAAATATAATCCCTTTTCGCCAGTCCATTCACTCTCACACACACAAACACTTCACATCACATTTCCCCAAAAAATCTCCCTCAATAATTTCTAGGGTTTTCAAGCTCCAACAATGGCGGCACCACGCCTCCTTTCACTCTCTCGTCTCCTAACCACCACCATCTCAACCACCACAAAATCCACCACACTCCGCCGTCTCACCACAACCTCCACACCACACTTCTCTCTCCTCCGCACACTTTCCGCCGCGCGAATCCTCTCTTCGCCGTCTCCCCTCGCGTCTCATTCACGTCGCTTGTTCTCCACGCGACACGCGCAGAACTCGATGAATGATAATGATCCTAATTGGAATAATCGTCCCCCTAAAGAGACGATTTTGTTAGATGGTTGCGATTTTGAACATTGGCTTATTGTTACGGAACCGCCTCCGGAAGATTGGACTCGTGATCAGATTATCGATTACTATATCAAAACCCTAGCTATTGTTGTCGGAAGGTTTAATTCTTTTTATTGATTAATTTTTGTTTTATTGTTGATTATTTCGTTTTATTTTTATTTTTGATGATTATTTCGTTTTATTGTTGTTGATTATTTATAAATTGTATGATTGTATTTGTGTGTAGTTTTTGTTGTTGGAGGTAGAAGTGTTCAAATTGTACCCGACCCTAAACCCTAAACCCTAATTGAAGGCCTGAGCATAGCCCTGTTACGATATCCGACCCGAATGTTTATTGTTGTAAAACGACTGTTGTCGGTATAGGACATGATGATAATACACCCTAAAGTAACCCTATCCTGAAACGACTCGACCTAAATTGAATTCATGCAAACCCTAATATTTTCGACTTAAAACGACCATTAACTCTATCCTGAAATGACCCGACCTAAACTGATTTTGTCAAACCCTAAAATTATCGACCCAATATGCCTTTTTAATTTTGCTTTTTTCTCACGTTTTGATTGTTGTTTGGAGTTCTGTGTATGACTTTTTTTGTCTTTAATTTTGTTTTGTTGATGTTTTGTGTGTACGGGTGACTCAGTAATGAAAATTGCATCGGATGTTACAGCATTACAGGTAATGATGGCTACCTTACAATAAAAAGAAACACGATCGTTTAGTGGTTTATGATGATATATCTTGTTTTATGACAATCTATATGTTTAGAAGGTTATTTTTATCTAGGTGATGAATTTATGCTTGTTGAGGTTGAGACTTGATAGGAATGAGCAGGTTATTATACTTCCTCTGCTCCATGAGCAAGTTTAACAATATTCCATTTTGGTTGTTCCCGACACCTTAAATGAAGGCCCAGGCATAACCGTAATGATATCCGACCCAAATGTTTATTGCTGCAAAATGACCGTTATCCGTAAAAAACTTGGTAATAATACACCCTAAAGTAACCCTATCCTGAAAGGACCCGACCTAAACTGAACTCTCGCAAATCCTAAAATTTCCGGCCCGAAAAGGCCGCACCCTAGTCTGATGTGGTTGACCCATTTTCCAGGTCTAGTACTTGGCAGGTCGCTTTATTGCTTTAATCTTCGTCTTCAATTTCGTGTTTTGTTCGTTTGTTCCCTTTTTTTAGGTTGTTATATTTAAGTCATCTTCTGTCTTAATTTCATGTTCTTTTTGTCATGTTTTTGATTGTTGGTGAGATTTCTGTGTATGATTGATTGTGTTTAACTTTTGTTGGTAATTTCATTTGTTGATTTTTTATTTTCAATTTTTATGATTGTCATTAGCTATATGGCTAGGTAAGGGGGTCGAATATATGTAGTCTTCTGTGTACAGCTGACTAGCAATGAAAATTGTATCGTGTATTATAGGTAATGACAGCTACCTCACAATAAAAAGAAACATGATCATTTAGTGCTTTATTTCGATTTATCTTGTTTTATGACAATCTATGCGTTTACAAGGTTAATTTTTATCTAAGTGATGAATTTATGCTTGTTGTTTTGTTGTGGTTGAGACTTGATAGAAATGAGCAGGTTATTATACTTCCTCTGCTCCATTAGGAAGAACAAATATTCCTTCCCCTTAAATGTATGCACATCGTCCGATGTGAGGCATGCTGTGATGCCATGATAACCCAAATTGTCCACCACCACTGACTCTACGATCCACCTTATCACCTCCAAACCACCTTTTCCAACCATTGTTGCACTACCCAACGACAAATCCCGACGCACATCCAGACTACCATCATTGTACCACTCAACGCACATCCAGGCCACCACCAGTCACCATCACACCTTCACATGCACCTCTAAACGCACAGCAACCGTCATACCTCCACACGAGTTTCCGTACCACCGCTGTCACAGTTCCCATTCGCCTGTTTTGGTCGATTTATTTTTATCTGGTTGATATATTTTTGCGTGTTTGGGTCAAGAAATGATTGAAATTGAGTAATGATATGCCTGCGGAAGGTCTGTAAAGTTAAGTCACAAAAGGAGCTCTGCATATGTTGGAATATAAAGACCTTTCAAGGTGTTGGTTAACACTTGAGCATTCTGCTCAATTTAAGTGATCAATCATTGCTCTTTTAATATTTTTGTTTTGATATCTTTTGCACCCTCTTGTCAACTATTGTTTAATTCTCAATTGTGTGCAAGTGGTTGAGGATACACAGTTGTGCCTTGCTTGCTAAGCAAAACAAAAGAACTAGAACAGCATTATTCAAATCTGAGTTCACGATTTTTGTTGCATGAGTACAAAGTTGACTTCATGGAGTTAATTTGGGAGCTTTTATATGGCACAAAAAGTAACCATTATTAGTTTCTGTTTACAGTGAAGAAGAAGCTAGGATGAAGATATATTCTGTGTCTACTAAACACTATTTTGCTTTCGGAGCACTTGTATCCGAGGAGTTGTCGTTCAAACTCAAAGGTTATCCATCACTCCATCTTATCTATTCTGTGCTTGAGTACTTTTAGAATTTGTTTTAATGTTTCATTGTTTCCTTATTTTATTGTGCAGAGATGGAGAAAATTCGCTGGGTGCTCCCGGACTCCTACCTTGATGTGAAGAATAAGGACTATGGGGGTAAGACTCTGACTGTTCTGATGGCTTAATTGCTTCATTTCTTGCAACTGTATAAGTGTATTACTCTTTGGGGGCGCATAGAGATGAGTGTTTGATTTATGTGCATATGATGATTGTTTTCTTGACATTCTATTTTATGTTGGACAGGGGAACCCTTTATCGATGGCCAAGCTGTCCCATATGATCCAAAGTATCATGAGGAATGGGTAAGGAACAATCAAAAGGCACATGAACGAAACAAGCGCAATGACAGACCTCGTAACAACGACCGCTCTAGGAACTTCGAGAGGCGGCAGAGAACTGAAGGCTTCCAGAATACTCCAGGAGGCAACAGAGGTGGACCCCCAGACCATCGTGGTCCACCCATGAATGCTGGTCATGGGCAGAACATTCCACCTAGCAATGGTGGTTATCAGCAGAACATGCCCCCAAGAAACTCTGGTTATCAGCAGAACATGCCTCCAAACAATGGCGGTTATCAGCAGAACATGCCTCCAAACAATGGCGGTTATCAGCAGAACATGCCTCCAAACAATGCCGGATATCAGCAGAACATGCCTCCGAACAATGCCGGATATCAGCAGAACATGCCTCCGAACAATGCCGGGTATCAACAGAACATGCCACCGAACAATTCCGGGTATCAGCAGAACATGCCACCGACCAATTCCGGGTATCAGCAGAACATGCCACCGACCAATTCCGGGTATCAGCAGAACATGCCCCCGAACAACGCTGGTTACCCGCCTAACATGCCTGCAAACAATGCTGCTGGTTATCAGAATGCTCCAGCTGGTGGTTATCAGAGTGTTCCTGGTAGAGACGGACCACAGTAGTTTCGCAGTAGATATTAGTGATTTCATAGACTCGTAGAATTCACGAATCACGATAGCATCCAGATTAATGACTGAATTACGTGTCTATGGTAGAGAGAAGATGTGACTCGCGTCACATTTACTAGTTTGCAGCATTTCACGGTATTTTTGCAACTCTTTTCTGAAGCCGTACTTGGAGTGTTTTTA
The DNA here is from genome assembly GCA_022085475.1 of Heliosperma pusillum. Lineage (NCBI taxonomy): Eukaryota > Viridiplantae > Streptophyta > Magnoliopsida > Caryophyllales > Caryophyllaceae > Heliosperma > Heliosperma pusillum. Next base: position 122,735 of record JAIUZE010002137.1, read on the forward strand.
AGGAAGTTTCCTGTGACAGTTCTTTACTGTGCTCAAATCGTAATGAAACGCTCTTACTTTTGTAAGGTCTGTTTAATTAATTATCCTGAACTTTAATAAGCTCTTTTAGTATGTACTCCGTATCTATTTAGTGACGATGGTACTTATTATTGTGAACACGAACTTTTTTTCTTTGTAGGTTGATGCTTTGTTGGTAATTCTATTCTATGTTCCTTTTGCTTTGGTCCTAGTGTTATACTGTTATAACTTGCCCAATTTTGGTTTGGATATTCATATATTCACCGTATTTCCGCCAAATTTTTGGTTCTGGGTATGGTAAATGGAGAAAATTCCTAATTTTTTTATTGCAATTTTTTCTCTTTTTTCAAAATGAAACTCCCACCTTTGAGCAACACAGGAGTATGAAAAGGGCCGAGAGTCGAGAGATAGCCTTGAGCCATAACTTTTAATTATGAATCTTGGGTATTAATTCCTTCTGATTATGGTATTATATGTTGCATTTTTAACTTTTCAAATACAGGGGTTTGATTCGTACAAAGAAATTAACTGAAATATCGACCTCATTAGTGTTGGCTGTTAGACTGGTATAAGATGGTGCAGCTCGATCTCTTTATTTTGGGTTTATTAAGCACAAGTATTTTCGGGATCAAACTCCGCCCCACCCGAAATGTAACTGTAAACAAACTGAAGATCACTTCCAATGTCACAAGTTACAAAATCAGACATTACAAATCCATAACTGTAGATCTTCTCTTCAAAGATCATACATTATTTCATCCCAGAAATGCCCTCCTCAAAAGGGCCTAAATTCTTCCTTAGGAAACCGACTTTCCAAATCCTCTGCATTTTCATTGTAATCACTGTAATATTAATCTTTGGTTTTCTTGCAATATCAAGGACCCTTCTGGGGCAAAACTGTAGTTCCACAGAACCGAGGTCAATATCTGTTGTATGGGAAAAAGGAAAGAGTAATGACAATGGTGAAAACAGTGTTTCAGATGATTCTTTGTTGGTTAATGGTGATGTTAAGAGGCATAAAGTGATGGGCTTTGTTGGAATTTTCACTGGGTTTGGATCTTTTGGCCGTCGTCGCGCTTTACGACAGACTTGGTTGCCCTCTGGCCCTGATGGGCTTCAAAGGTTGCTCATTTTGATCACTTTTTTCTTGTTATATTTTAGCATCATGTTATATAATGAATGTGTTTATATGTTGCTATTCATGAAAACTGGTGTGTGAACATATTTATGGTGTTCATGTGTTGAATAAATTTCTTACATTTAATATATGATGATGAATGAAAATGCAAGCCATAAACCATAATGGTAGTTAAAGGATTATACCGTTGGTTATAAATTCCGACACAGATGATTCCTTTTGGAGCTCATTTACAAGTTTCTGAACTTTTTTCTGGTAAGCTTACAAAGTTTCCGACAAACTAAAAGCTCGGAAACTTTACATTTTGGAACATAAAATCATTTTTGCAGACTGGAAGAAGCGACTGGCCTAGCATTCCGGTTTATCATTGGCAGAACAAGTGCTCACTGGAAAATGTCGATACTTAAAAAGGAGGTATCCCAGCATGACGACTTTATTCTACTAGATATGGAGGAAGAGTACAGTAAGCTCCCATACAAAACGTTAGTGCTAATAGTCGTAAGTTTGTACTTTTCGTGTCATTCAATTGAGGTTCGCTCACCAGGGTTTTCTATTTAGGTTAGCATTCTTCAAAGCGGCCTATGCACTGTTTGATTCCGAGTTCTATGTAAAAGCAGATGATGACATATATCTTAGGCCGGGTAACAATCTTTGCGATTTTGCCTGTAATTGACAGCATCTTGTTTGCTGATGATTCTTGTTTTCTATAATATGCCTTGCCAGATCGCCTTTCACTCCTGTTGGCGAAAAAGCGATCTAACCCTCAAACTTATATAGGATGCATGAAAAAGGGATTAGTCTTCACTGATCCGAAACTTAAATGGTAAGTAGTTTACCTTTTGGACGCGGTTCTGTTGTTTTTGTCACCGGAATAAAAGGTTTAATGCAAGAGAAACTACATCGTGGTTTATGTAATTCAAATTTTGCTGCTTGGATGTTCAACGTGACTTGTGTCGGAGAGGAAGCCTTTATTTTTCCTCTTTTATGACTGTCTTGGCCGTATTACCGTATGTGATGTGCCAACTCATTTATTTCGGCTTTGCAGGTATGAGCCGCTGTCAGATCTTCTCGGCAAAGAGTATTTTCTGCATGCCTATGGTCCTATATATGCGCTTTCCGCTGCAATTGTCAGGTCCTTGGTTGCTATAAGAAATGACAGGCAAGTTATCGACTCAACATCTTTGTAAACTGAAATGCTCTTGTCCATACTGTTTCTTGGCTAATCGTCGTTCCTGAGCTGTCTGCTTGTTTTATCGTAAACTTTTCCTTAAATTGCAGAACCTGAGCCTGTTTTGAAATTTGCTATAAGAAATGATTTCTTCTGTTGGATATAATATGAAAATCTTTTGGTACACAAATTTCTCATGGTTTTACTCTGCTTGCAGTTTCCGGATGTTCAGCAATGAGGATGTCACAATCGGCTCATGGATGCTCGCTATGAATGTCAATCATGAGAACAATCTTGAGTTGTGTTCTCCAAAGTGTACGCCAACATCCATTGCTGTGTGGGATATACCGAGGTGTTCAGGTTAGTGTTCTATCTTGTAAGGTACTCAAAATGAGGAAAGCACAGTTTCTGTGTATGATACTGAAACGCGACAGGCAGAAAAGTGTCTTTAATACTGAGTATAGTATAAGAGTGCCGAATGATAGATTGATGATTACTAAGGTTTTGAACTTGCTTTCATAAGCGTTTGTATAAAACCTCAAATCCAATTTTCGGTTATCGACACATGGAAGGATCCTAATAGTAGCGGTTAAGTTGAATATGCAGGACTGTGTCGTCCGGAGACAAAAATGGTGGAACTTCATAAGAAGGAAGAGTGTTGGGGAAACCCTAATGTTGCAGGATAGCATTCAGTTAATCTATGTAAATGCTGATGGATGTAACTAGAAGCTATTAGGTATGATACCCTGGCTCGAGTGCAAGTGTCCGGACACGGCTATTTTCCATGAAATATTCAGTTTTTTGGTCTAAAGTGAAGTGACGGAGTAACATAAACTAGAAGAACAACTCTATTAAGAGCATTTTTGTCAGGATTTCTAGCCATCATTTTTTTTCCTGTAATCTTGCTGAAGCACTCTGATTTTTGCTGATTTAGAGGTTTACGAAATATTACAACAGGAGTCATCATTTATCCTGTAATCGAAAAATAAATTTAATTTGAAGCTATACAAACAGAAGCTATACAAACTCTTGATTATTCTAATTTTACAAATTGGAGCATTGTAGTTTCCTTTAGATGTAACTGTCTTTAACTTTATATTACCCGACTCGGTAGAGAGGATCCGTGTCTACATATCCACGGGCAAAAATATACGGCTTTTTATCGAGTAAGATTAGTTTAGTGAGCGAAGATTTAAATATTCACCCAAAATCATTAGACATGGAATGATGATTTTTTTTTTCATTTTTTTATGATTGTAGTTCAACAGAAATACGATATTTTGACCAAAAATTTAAACTTGTACTTATAGTTCAATTAATGATTTTATGCCTTAATATCCGCTTTCACAAGTACTCTGAGTTTGAGAAATGTATATTGCACAAGAAATTTCACAAATATTTACATATAGTTCTTTTGACATACGAAATAGAATATCGAATTAATAGTTTTGGGTTCATTATTATACACATTATAAGGTGTTGTTGAACCCCAAATAATGACCACAAACAAAAGAGGTAATAATTTGTGAAGAAGGAACACACAAAATTATGCAAAAATGATTGATAGAAGAGTGATAATCAAGCCATGAACTATCCAATCAAAAACATCAACTTTATTTTTATTTTAAGGATTAAGAGGGACATAGAAAGTGTTATGATATTGAAGACCAATCATAAATAGACATATACACCACGTGTCAACAACGTAATGGGCCGGGTCTTAATCATGGGCCTGACCCAATTTTCTTGCCCATGTTTATACAATCATCACTTTGATGACTTTGCTTCAAATGATTTTTTGTTCATAATTTTTAGAGTTGGACACATATAATGGACTATGAAGACCTATATATCATGAGTTAGTCTCTTTTCAGACGGGTTATTTTTAGTATGTGCCAATAAGACGGGGTTTTGTACCCACTTTACAGATAAAAGTAATCACGTTTGGAATTCATTAGCTATAACAATACCTGAACTATAGGGGTTACATTTGACACTAAAAATGGGTACAAAACCCCATTTTAAGGTTCAGACAAAAAAAAATTGGTCTGAAACAAGAATTAGTGATATAGTATTGCTACCTTGTTGGTTCTGGTTATTCTAAGATCAATAATCTTACTTATGAGAAGGTCTTTAACTTGTAATACGGAGTATATCATAATTACCTTCTTATTTTATCATTGTTTAAATCGTTTGTGAAACATCACATGCTTGTATAAAATTAACTTCAAATTCCTAATTTTTATTTCAATTAAAATAAGTAGTATAATCATTATAATAATTGATATTTTCTGTATTTTAATCGATTATTTCATTTATTCTAAAAACTATAAAACTCTAGTTTGTTTATATATAGCATAATTATAAAATCTTAGTATGATTAATTTCATTTATTAGCGTTTCCTATATTGTTCTCAAGTAATTATAAACACCAAAACCTTAGTCCTTCTTTGCTAGTTCCTCCTATTTAATAATTTTTTTTTTACATTTGATTCAAATAGTATTTTGCAATAGAATAAAAACATAAATGATCTATCAAATTGAAAGGTAATTATTCATTTTGATATAAATTATTTTGGTACTACATCATTTTTTTCCATGACTGTTAACTGACTATTTATCTTTCTTATTAATTATGTTAATTTATATGACAATATTACAAATACCATTTTCAAACTTAACACTCTTTTAAACTAGATCCAATGGAAAACATTTGCTAATTGATTTACAAAGTACTTTGAAAAGTTTCAATATTCTAGATCTAATAAAAGTTGCATTACTAAATTATTTCCAAATGTATCAATAATATTTAGCCACTCTCTTAATTATATCAACCCACAAACTAACCATACAATAATTCTCCTTTATTAAAAGAATAATAGTACAATACTATTCATAATTTGATGATTAGAGACATAAAAGTGATAAAACTATTTGTTAATATATCCTTTATTGACAAAAAAAATGAGCTTTTAGCAGAAATAAAGTTTCCAAACATCCAAAAGTTGTATTGTTCTAACAAAATCATGTCCAAGAACATGCAAGTAGATCTGAAAAATACAGCAAAAACTACAGGAATCTCCATTGAAAAGATGATCATCAAGAGATAAGGACTAGTGATATGTCATGCATGAAAAAAGAGAAATCACATACAATTTTAATCTTTAATATAATGGAGGAAAATAACAAAAACCCTTTTTTATGTATTTATAGGATTAATGATAAATGATAAATACTCGGACAATGATAAGGCATCAACGAATAGTATGGAAACCATGTACTGTTTTTCACATGCTCTTATAGAGGCCCGTCATTTTTAAATTTTAATAGACGTACCATTCATAATGTACACGAAAAAAATATATCGAGACCAGGTCGATAGATATCGTTTGATCACTTTAACGACGTTATCTCATTTTCCACGTCCTAATACATATACTCCTCATTCCTCCCTTATCTTACCTGGCTTATCTTCTACCATGCACCATATGCTCTTCACGTGTATTTTCCAGGTCTTCTATGCCTAAAATTAAAGCTTTTTTTTTATCTTCAAAGTTATCTACTAGTGCGAAGTACCACAAAATAAAATGTTGGTAACATTTGACTTATTATAATTGTTTAAGAAATTTGGTGATACTTCTTTTGTTTGCCATTTCTAAATTAACAACTAGTGAGACTTATAAGAACATGCATTTCAATGAATGTAGAATACACAATGTGTAATGTAACATACTAACATGCATGTCGTACCAAAATATTGATTATTGTAAGACCACAATACTTCGAGACTCGGTATTATCATACGAAAATTTCAAGATATATTTTGTTTACTTTTAATTGAAATACCTCTCACAAAATATAAAAAGGCGAGACAAAGGAAATATTATATTACGGACAATGATAAGCTGTTATTGAGTGAATAATTTTTTATACCACCATCTCACATATACACCATGTAGGGTGAAAAGGTCCATCGTCGATAGATGATTTTGATTAATTGAACATCAGATACGTGTGAGAGGTGTCAAAACTCGATCGGTATCAATAGGTGACATTATCTCATTTTTCTTTCACTATACTAGTGTGATATACTCCTTCCGTCTCGGTTAATAGTTGTCTTTTATTTTGGCACCAAGACCAAGGAAAAAATATGGGACCATTTATGGTTCCACTTAGTGGATAACAAGTGGACAATAGTCTCATTCGGTAATCAAATTACATATAAAAATTCATCCAAATATAGATATGACAATAATTGATTGAGACACCCTAAAAATAAATAGGACAACAATTGACAGGAAACGGAGTAAGTAAACACATTGTCCCTTACTCCTTTATGTTGCTTAATCTCCTTACTTTCGTACGTAATAAGAGTATGATTTGCAAATTGTTATTCAAGTAAGATGATATATTGTATGTATATAGAATTCGATTATTCTTTCTGAAAAAAAGTTCGTATAAAAACACTCTTTTTTTTTTACAATTACGTATAAAATAATTGATTATTGATATACTCCCTCCGTCCCGGTCATTTGTTTACCATTTCCATTTTAGGGTGTCTCATTCATTTGTTTACCTTTCTATATTGAGAATGTTTTCTATGAGTAATTTGATGTCCCAATGGGACTATTGTCCACTTGTCATCCACCAAGGACCACCACAAACGGTCCCCTACCATTTCCTTAATAATTGTGCCAAAAGCAAAGGTAAACAAATGACCGGGACGGAGGGAGTAGTAAGTAGATAAGATTGTATTATGTGACAAAGATGAAGGAAGATAGTCAAAGGTAAGGGCTTGACGAATATGAATGAAAGCATATGGAATCATGGCAGTAGCCACAGGCCTCTTATGGCTCGTTATTGTACGTTATATTTAGTTGCATTGGATTATTTGAGCATTCAGATTCTCTTGGGGGAACCATTATTATTCTTACACAATTGATAAATGACATGTTACAAGTCGATTTCCAGTGGCAGCTTGTGAGAGGTAACAAGTTTATGACGATAAGCGTCTGTTATAAATTAGAATTTGCCAATTGAGATGTGTTTGTTCACTTGTTTTGATAGGGACCTAACGGGAGATATTAAGTCTCGGTGTTATCTTGGTTACAAATCTTTACGTGTGATTTTTCGTTTTAATAAATCGTGGGTTGTGCATAGATATGAGAGTGTGATATCAAGATTTGTTCGTTGTTAATGGCGACGTTGGCCTAGATTTGTTCTTATTAAATTTGTTTGATTTGAGCATATTATATACACCGCTATTTGGTACCATCTGGTTACGTTGTTGCATTTTCCTTTACTTCCGACGACCTTCGGGAGAGGGTGAAGCAACAGCAAAGATAATTGGGCTACGACTTATGTATTAGGGAAGCATGACTATTTGATTGGCAAATTCTTATTCTTGACGAACCAGATCAACCTGAAATAAAGACATGCTAAATATCACCTTTTACGATAAAATGTCACTATTTCTTCATAAAATGTTACCCTCACTTTTTTTTTTTGTTAAATGTAACATTTTATCATTAAATAGTTACACTCTTTTAAAAATAAATGGTGACATATTTTGATTTTAAAATAAGACAGTTTTAAAAGATACCTAGTCAACTAGTGATCGAGCTCGATTAGATTAGTGGGACTAATATACTTCCCCTATTCAACTCCACTCTACCACTTTCTTTTTTGTACACTATTCACAAGCGATCATATAATTGCAATTTTCTCTCAATATATAAGTAAAAAATATATTCATGTGTGATCTTGTTTTATTCGTCTTTACGAGTACATTATTAATATCTAACTTTTATAATTTTTGCAAACACGTAGTTAACGATATTTACCGTGCAAAACCCGTCTCGGCAAATGTGAAAATTTTTTTTGGTAGAGTGAAGTTGAATGGAGGAACTAGGAAGTAGTATAAAGTAGTCCAGAAATATTGAGAAACAACGTCCGTACTGAATATAGACATTAAATTAAAGTCTCAAATTCCGTGACATTCGATTAAATGGCAGATCCATTAGGTCACCCACATGCCTCCATTAGATCACTTTGTTACCACTTTGGAATTTGCATTACTCATATTTAATCCTCTCTTCTTTCAACAATTGTAGATTTGTAGGCTCCTAATTAAGCTAATCACTTGGCACATACACTTTACTTTTGTTGACATGTAAATCTTGATATGTTATCATAAATGTTTGGAATAATGCCTTGAATTACTTTAGTTGTTACTTCGAGTGATAATCCGTTAATCTGTTTGGGTTAAGATTCTATTTTGGATCTATGGTCTGTTTTGGGTCTTTCTAGATTTTCTGTATTAGGTCTTAGAGAGTAGTATATAAACTCTCTAAGGCTAACTCTAGCTGTTATGCTATCATAACAATCTGAATCTTACAATAATATAAAAAGGCTTGTTGAGCCTCCATTGAAGTGACACGTGTCACCTCTCATTTTCTTGTCACATTAACCTTTATAATTAATAAAAAATAATGAGAAACTTATATAATGTTGCACTTTCATTTTCTCTTGCCTTTTTGTATACCTTGACACAATCAAAAAATTGAAATTAAATATCTCAATTGATACCTACTATTACATCTTCATTACCAACTCTTTGTAATTATCGTGTTATAAATAACTATAAGGAAGTTCAAGCCTCTATCGTCTCTCTCATTTTGACTGCTTTATTTGTTTACTAAATTGTTTTCACTCCATTATTATTACTTTGCAATTAAACACTTTTTCATATCCCTTTAACGTAACTTATTTTACAAGTCCTTATTTACAACACATTTTTTATACTTATCAATACACTCCAAATTCAACTTTTCTTTCTATCCTTGGATGATAACTTGTGTCTCATGCCAACAATTGACAAGTACGTAGTATATTTATAGTTTTTTTACGCTATTAGTTTTTTAGTTTTTGTCTTGTGCAGCTTTCATCTTATTATCTCATTTTAGTATTTAATGCTTTTTGTTTTGTTTTGGTATAATAATAAATATGTACATTTGATTATTTGATTTGCATTTTAGAAGGACAACATAGACTTTCATATCCACGTATAAAAAATAGTAAGTGACAACAACTACACTATTTTTTCTTAGAAGTTACTATGTACTATGATGGGATTGTATCTAATTTTTTTATTTCTTTGATGTAATAATGAATGAGTCTAATGTACTGTTACTGTCAATAAAAATGGTATAAACAAATCTTAAAAATCTATATTTGAGATTGACTATGGTCTATGATTGAGCTTCTTAAGGATTTTTTTCCCCTTTTTTTATGTACGATATCGTATACATACAAGTAAAATACTAAATTTTTGCTTCACGATCATTAATATAAGCTTATGGACTTCACATCGACGTTGCTTTAAATGTTTAGCACTAATACAAAGTGAATTATTCAAGATAATTACGAATGGTGCCTACGATTGCCACCACAAATGCCACGTACAAAAAAAGTCCCGTGATTTTCACGGGCAACATAACTAGTTCTGAATCTGAAAACTCTGTAATACTCCTCAATATTAATAAAACTCTCCTCCCTTCTGCCATGTGGACATAGCTAACACACCGTTAGTGAACCACGTAAATCTGTGTGTTATCGTCTTTATTGTTCTTTATTTGTTATTTCTCGTTTCTGTCATAACAATAAAAAATTAAACATTTAACTTGCAATAGTAATGTCATCCCAAACAATATGTGCATGCATATTCTCATTAAAGACGGGTCGAACCTTCTCTCACAAGGAGGCGAGTGCGTGGAAGGACAAGTGGAGATCTAAATGGATCCCCACTTACCGTCCCACGTGCTTCCTTGTAAGAAGAGATCTGACCCGTCTTCAATGAAGATGGATATGCGACGTCTTTAATGAGACCAGCCGAACAATATGTATGTCTCGTTTATCCTTATACAATGTGAGTCCACTTATGAGATTTGGAGGCTTCTAAGACTCAAACTTAGGATCTGAAGATCATCGGGCTTTTTTATGTTGTGAGAGAATCATGTAAAAAAACAAGTCTAAATTAACGATTAAGACCCAATCAACAATTTAATACCTTAATATCTCCGAGCTTCTTCGAATTTTGGCTAAGTAATTTGTTGAATTTATAGTTAGATGGTCCGTGTCAATTAAATTACCGTTTTCGATTCAAATACGGTGATTTCCTTTAACATCAAATGCGTATAATGCTAAAAGACCGAGTAACTCGAGTGTGTTTATTTGACCCTACTTAATGTTATCCGTCATTGCGTAAGAGCGTAAGTATGTATACAACTTGTTTCATATATTTTTGACTCGGCTTGAAATATACTCTTACGGCTTCAAAAATTCTTTATTCCAAATCATATGCTCGTGTTGTTACTCGTGAACATTTTTATGTGGAAAGCAGTGACCGTAGTGCGAATTTTGAGTCATCTTAATTATTTTGAGGCCCAATCGGCCCAAAAACTGTAGATAATAAGTCATCAAAATTGATTGTTTTCCAGAATCTTCTGTAAAAGGTGAGTTTTTCCTCCATATGCCTTAAAATGACTATTGGGTGCTTAGAAGTTAGAACCTCTAAATGACCTACAACGGGACATACAACTTGTTTCGTCTGTTTCTGACACAGCTAAAATGTACACTTTAGGCTTTAGAGATCTCTATATTTCAAAGCATATGTCCCTTATATTACCCATGGACATTTTCAAATTGGATGGAATCGAAATAGTTATTGTATATTGCTACTTTCTAAGGTCTTATGTGTTATTATGGGGCTAAGTCGACTCAAAAGTACTCATAATCGACAATTTTCGCCTATCTTCCAAAATCGATGATTTTATTATTACTCGAACTATGGCCCGTGGGGTCAGTATGCCTTAAAGTGGCTATCGAGAGTTCAAATCCCCTAAAACGACTTAGAGGTGAATTTGCAACTTGTTTAGTAAATTCTCGACACATGTCGAAAAGTATTCTTTAGGCTTCTAGATATTTCCATTTCAAACCATATGCGCTTTGTGTTACACTACGATGAGATGAAATTATTGCAATGAGATTTTTGAGGTCTTTTAGCTCAAGGCTTAGTCTGCCTGAAAACCGTGGATAATAACCTGCCGAATCAGCAATTTTTAGCGATCTTTAAAATGAGGTGAGATTTAACCTTCAGCGATCTAATATAATTTTTTGAAAACAAATGAAGAGCGAAAGTAATGAAGAAAATCAAAATTAAATGGTTGAGCATGTGAGCCCGAAAGCTTATATGCTTTGAATGGTGAGTATGATTTAGTAAAAAGTGTATATGAATGAACAATTACGTAGGATTATTCATCTAAAAAACTTAATTTACTCGCTAAGATAATTGACTCGTATACAGAAGATGTCCGAGTTAAGTCATTTAAAATTGACGTGAATACGTATATGATACATACGAGTATATAGACTATAGACTATAGATTATAGACTATAGACTTTAGATATTTATTACAAAATTTACAATGATTAGAATTCTAACAAATACCCACCAAGTATTATCTCCCTAGTATGACAATTAGACTTTTAAAACGTTAAACTACCGACCACTATGTCATTATCTAAGCTTTCCATATCCTTTTTTGGTCTTTACAAATTAGCAAATCAAGGTCATTATCTAATGACTAATGTGTATGGTCATCTCATTTGTATCCTTACTAATTAAACTAAATCATTTTCGAGTCTATAAAATTCTCACATTTCAAATTTAATTTCTCCAAAAATTTGCCAAAATTGTCATCTTCTCATCTACCACGAGTTTTGCTATGTATCTTCCTTTCTCGATCTTCCCTCCAACCTTCTTCTTTAATAAGTTATTTAGACGATAGATAGAATATATTTGATCACTAACGTGTTAGTGACTAAATGCGCCACATAGGTAGCACGGACACTTCTCCTAACCAGCCGTCCCGTGTCGGACACACGGACACACAAACACCTATAAATAAGGAATGTGAGATTGAAAGACTGGAAGAGGTTGATTAGAAGATCAGTTTCGGTGGGAAAACTGATTAGAAGATGAGTTTGGGTGAAAAATTTGAATAAATTGTAGTTAAAATCAAGTTTTACACTCAATTATTTACATTTAATATCAAATACTAATACAAAAATAAAATTGTATGTTATTTATAACTATAAATAATATATTTTATTGAATTTAAATGCCGTGTCCCGTGACCTAAATTTCACGAGATGCCGTATCACGTGTCCGTGTCGTGTCCGTGTCCGTGTCCGTTTTGGTAATACCTAGTGCGCCACTAGGTAAATCCATAATTATTTATTACATCCTTTATCTTGTTCATTTGCTTAATCTAGTTAATTCTTCGTAACAGTAATTTAAATAAAGGTAAACAAAATAATTAAAACGAAGGGGTTATTTTGTTCACTCCAATGACTAAAATCGAACTTACCCAACATAACTAAAAACATATACCCTGAAGTCTCGAATTAAGTCAAATCGATCAAAAGAAAAGTCATGATATAACATATTCAAAATAACCATACGGAGCCTGGCTACAAATTTTTTTTGTTCAAATGATATGTCGCAGGTGGGATAAGAGAGCTCTTACCATTTGAGCAGTTGAGCTTAGGGGAGAGCACGGATCGGATATCCGATCCAAAGTGCTAGTTCGGATCGGATATCCAAATTAGAATTCCTAAATTTAGATATCCAATATCCAAACCAAATGTATCGGATATCCAGTATTCGGATATCCAAAATAATTGGATCGGATACGGATATCCATCGGGTATCCATATTTTGGAATTTACATTAAAATTAAGTTTGAAACACGATCATATTCATCGTTTTACACGATGATTTTCTTTAGTATTTTTACTTTAATGTTCTCGACATAAAATTTAAATATCACTTACATATTTCTCTTATAACTTAAACTTTTATAAGTTGTTTTATGAAATAACATTGTATTTTCTCGAAATTATACTAGAAATTTATAGTTTCGGATCGGATCGGATATCCAAATATTTTAGTTCTAATATCCATATCCAAACCAAAACCAAAGACTTCGGATCGGATATCCGATCCAAACTTAACTTTCGGATCGGGAATCCAAAAATTCGGATCGGATTCGGATCAGATATCGGATCGGTTTGGATAATCGGATTTTTTGCTCAGCCCTAGTTGAGCTTGAGCTCACTCATGTTCTCAGACTAGCTACAAGCTGACAACGCCCGAAAATTACTTCACCGAAAGCAATTCGACTCAAATCCAACCCTAATCAACTCGACTCAAACCCGTCTTAAACAACTGAACCCGAACGCGAACCCGAACCCGAACCCGATTCGATAGGTAGCCCGTAGGAGTGGTAAATAAGAGGGAATATGCGGGAAGTACAAAAGAATAATAAGATGAAAGCACAATGAGCCACGTTTATATGCTTAGCTGGACGCCACTGGTGCACATAGTGTACAGTTACTGGCCCAGCTGGCACTACTCTATCTGCACATGGCCAGCTGCTTTCTCCAACCTCTTTCCCATTTTACCCCTACTTACCCTTCATAATTACAATTTCACCCTTCCCCTAATCTTTTTAATTACTGCTTTAATTACTAGTTGACTAATGTGATACATGGTTGAAATTTACACACTTGGAACATTAATTATTGCATTTATAGCACGCCGTGCATTGTAAGCATCATAGTTATACCTTGAAAGTTCAACGTACCTTGTAAGGGTATTTTTGTAAATTAGATCTTTTTTTGAGATATGTCGAAATATTGACGTAAAATAATTAGAATTAATTACGATATTGTAAAATCGCAAATTTTCATTGAAGACAGACTAATTTCGACTCTTTAAAAAAAACAGGACAATTGTCGCCATTTTAACCTGTTATAGCTTAAAAAATTAAAATGGTTATATTTTACCGTAAATGAGTCACATTTACCCCGTCTTTCACGACCGTCTTCAACAAGATTTATTATTGTAAGATATACTCCGTACCAGAAATTCATAAATTTTATAATATATCATAAATTTTTAGAAGTTATATACGATGTATTTATACCGAATTATATTATATCGATATTCGACATATGTCCAAGAAAGGTGATAAGGGTAGTTTGGGAACAGTTGTACAAATAGGGGTGGCCTTGAATTTTGGCGCTTTGGTTTTCTGGCATTGCGTAACAAAGTCATGAATCTGGAAAGTAACAAGACCAAGAGGAATCTAGGATTAGAAAGTGAGAGTTTAAAAGAATTTTCATTTTCATTTTTTCAATTATTTAAAATTTATGAAAATAGTTTATTTTTTTTAGAAAAGTATACGGACAGAAATGCCTCTCGTACAACGGTTTTACACATTCGTTATCATAAATAATCACATTGTTTTACATTGAATCGATCAATTCTATGATCATAGAAATTCCATTTCAATTCTCGTCACACTAATTAATCACCATGAGTACAAAACAATCGCATTTAGCTTGCATGCATGTACCTAAAACACCTCATGTCATCAACAAGTTTCATTGAAGACGGACATATTCATCTTCAATGTAACAGGTCGGATTGTCTCTCACAAAAAGACAAGTGAGACGATAAGTGATACTCGTTTTCAATAAGAATTAGTGTTGATGACTAAATTCAGTATTTACCACATACCGTCAGCAATCACCCCACATAAGTCTTAAGTCCTAACCAATTGTACGATTTTCTCAACTCGTAAAAGAGTCATACCAATAAACTTCATGTTACCGTTTTATACTCGTAATAAATTAATGGGTAAATTAATTATTACACCCTTATAAATTACACTTTTCAAAGTTTACTACCTTATAAAAAAATCTTCTAAACTTACTACCTTACTTAACATTTTTACATAAAATTGCTACCATTGCCCCTTTCCGGTGAGTTTCTATGTGAACTGACGAAAATACCCCTTTAGTTAAATAGTTAAGAAGCTCAATTTATCAGTATACAAGTTCCCTATCATTGTTTGCTTACTTCCCTCTCCTCTTTAGACACTTATTCTCTTTAATTTGTTCATCTCTACCAATATATTTAATCGACGGATGGATTTTGCATCTAAGCTCTTGACAAAGTATGTAACCCTTAAGTTGTTGCTATTTAATCCCCTTTTTGTTCGATATAAATTAAATGATGTTGAAGCCTGTAATTGTGTTTGAAAAAAACCCTAATTTAATCCTTTTAAATTGCAACCCTAATTTCATTTGTATTTACATATGAATTAGTTAGCCTAATTTTTCTTGCTACACTGATATTTCTTTCAAAGTTAGAATCCTAGCGGTTTTTTTCATCGTTATTCTTGTTGCTGATTTTGTTGATGTTTTAATTATTATTGTAGTTTATATTGCTGCAGTTAATTTTTTTGGGGAAATTGTTGTTGGGGGTATGATGGAAGCAAACGAACAAGCAAATGACGAAGATGATGGAAGATCAAACAAGTAAGAATATGAAGAGAGAGTTGGATAATAAAAATAGAAATAAGAAGAGGGGCATTTTGGTCAGAAATTATAAGTTTTAGAAAGAAATTTAAAATATCGTCGGAATATTCCCTTTTAAGTGGCCGGAGACTAGAAATTGCATCAATTTTATGTAAAAATGTTTAGTAAGGTAGTAAGTTTAGAAGTTTTTTTATAAGGTAGTAAGTTTTGAAAAGTGTAATTTATAAGGGTGTAATAATTAATTTACCCTAAATTAATTAAAATTTATGTAAAAATGGACGTCATATATGAATGCAATACATGTAGGTCTTGTACTCGTATTCTATGTTACTTCGTACTCCCTCCTATTCTCAATATTCTTCCCTATTTCCTTTTCGGTCCATTCAGGTTTTCTTCCCTATTTCTATTTTTGGCCTATCTTTTATTAATATAATAAACCTACTAGTGTACTATATTAATATAATAAACCCACTAATGTACTAATTTTAACACCTTCTCTCCAATTACTTAGGTCCACTAGTGTACTATATTGTTTTTTTATTCCTACCTTAATCTTTGTGCAAATACCAAAAGGGAACAACATTGAGACTAGGAGGGAGTATTAAATACTTAATGAATGCAGAATTGAATTTACGGCGTAGTAGTTAGTAGAAGACTGCAACAAGGAAAACCTACGTACGATAGAGTGCGTGGTCGGTCACTCACTAAGTCAAGAGTGATTTTGTTTTACTCCTCTCGTGAACAACAAGATATATAGTACCGTCTCATACAAGTCTCGCTCGAATTAAATATACTTTTTACATATGTTTTTACCAAGAATTTAATAATTTACGAAATGTGTGAACAAGTTACCTTCTTGTTGTATTTCCCCGAGGTTCACTTACACATTAATTTACAAAGTCAGGTTAAAACTGAAATAAATTAATAAAGAATTTAACGAGTCATTTGAATTCAATAACAAAATACATAAAGAATTGACTTGACATAAGCTGATCCTATTCTTTTGAAGTTTAATTTCTCATCTGAATTTATACGTTTGAAGTTGTGAACTAACCTAAAACTAAACTTAAAGAACCTGAATTAAGAATTTGAACTAAATTGCACTTGCATGATACACCATTTATACTAAAAAAAACTAAATTTATATTATTAAGGAGTTAGTCTCTCTTAATACCGAGATATCCTTCTTAGAATGAATTAGAACAAGCCAACATATAAATAGGAGGAATATATAATAGCACATGTTTTTTTGCTAATATTTAGGATTTTTTTTTATTTGACCCGTTTAATATCTAAAACAAATATTCCTATCACAAATAAGATTGTTTGTTTATTAAAGCATTTTTAGTAAACATTATTAAGAAACCGTCTCAGATAAACATATTATCCGCACAAATTCTTATTTAAGACGGAGGTATCCGTCTTAAGCTTAAGACGGATACCATATTCTCTCACAAAATACCAATCAAGGGTGAGTGGAGAAGCACATGGGGGGTGCCCACCTTGTCCCCTCTACCCATTTCCTCTCACAAAATACCCGTCTCAAGATCCGACCCGTCTTAAGCAAGACCTACTGTATTATCCGATACCGTAATAGAATAATAAAATAATAATTTTTAAAAAATTCCATAAAACCACCACCATTTCCTTCATTCTCTTCTTTCCCCTTCTTCCCCTCTCTCTCTCTCAAACTCTCACAAATACTACAACCAAATTACTCAAGAACACACTTCTTCACTTCTAAAATTCCAAAATAAAAATAAAAAAAATAAATAGAAAAAACAAAAAAAAGATCAAAACTTTAACAAGTTTAAGTTTAATAACATTCACATTCTTTCCTTTCATCTTTTCTTTCACGAGATCCCCTCTTTTTTTTTTTTTGCTACCCTTTTCTCCATTAATTCTTATTCAAAAAACCCATTTCTTCATTTCTTCATTTTCACTCTCAATTAATCAAAGTTTTCATTTTTTTCTTCATATAACATTGTTTCGATAGTTAAATATCGATAAATATAATTAAAAGAGGCTTTTTTCGAGCAAAGAAGTGTGTACATTTAACATTTTGTGGGAAATTGTTGGAGTAATGGCGAATTCGGGTGTAGAAACTGTATCAGATCGGCTTAAAGAGACTGATTTAATTGGTGATAAACCCGATTTCCGTGAACTTGATCTGGTTTCGGGTCCGGGTTCGGGTTCACCCGTCTCTCCTCTTCGGACCCGGTCCAGTGGTCCAGCAAACAGCTCACTTACGAATACGACAACGACTACGAGCAGTAGTTCGAGCTCATCCGGGTCGTTTCGAGCTAACCCGAACCCGAATTCGAATCCGGTTTTGAAAGGGCATTCTGGGGAGCTTGAAACTGGTTCGATTGGTAGATCCGGTCGGACCAGACCGGGTCATACCCGGTCCGGCTCAACCGGTTCATTGGGTTCGTACTCGGGTATGAATATGAATCCGGGTGGGGGAAGTGGTAACGGTAACGGGTCGGTCAACTCGCCTCCGTTGAATGTGTTGCCCACGGGCAACATTATCTGCCCGTCGGGCAGGGTAAAAGCTGCCCATCATAGTCAACCCACTGCCCCACCTGCCCGTAGACCGACCCGGCCCGACGTGTTGGGATCCGGGTCGGTCAATTACGGTCACGGCAGCATAATGCGGTCAGGTGGGTCCACTGCCAGTGAGGTCAGGGGACACGTGTCAGGGAATGTGAGGGGACACGTGTCGGGTGGCGGTAGCGATAAGGGGAGGAGGGGGAGTTTGGATGGGGAAGAGGTGAAGAGGTTGGGGAATGAACAATATAGAAAAGGGAATTTTGGGGAGGCATTGTATTTATATGATAGGGCGATATCGATTTCTCCCGGAAATGCAGCTTACCGGAGTAATCGGGCAGCTGCATTGACGGGTTTGGGTCGGGTTGGTGAGGCGGTGAAAGAGTGTGAGGAGGCTGTTAGGTTGGATCCATCTTATGGTAGAGCTCACCATAGATTAGCCTCTTTGCTTATAAGGTGACTCCTAAGTCGATTCTCCCTCCGTCCCAATCATTTTTGCTTTTTTTGATGATTTTTGTTATGCAGTTGATGTTTTATATCTTCGACTAATCCATATTTAATAATGATTTCGTGTGCATTATGAATTATGTTGTCGCAGATGTCAACTAGCTTAGTCGGTTAAGTTACGAGAAGTGGTGCTTATGACCTAGGTTCTAATCCCGTCAAATCAAAATGACTAAATTATGATTTATGTTTTCGACTTGATTAGTAAATTTAGGATGGTGTACATGGGAGTTTGATTGGTGACAATGTCATAGTCATAATTCATGATTCATGATTTCATTTTCATAATAATAATAATAATAATAATAATAATAATAATAATAATGAGGTAACTTTTGGCTGGCATTGTGAATTATTTGAAGCACATGAATAGTAGTAGTATTGCATTGGTCCTTTGCCATGTGCTCAAAATGTTTCTTGCTATTCTAGTCAATACTCAATAGTAATCTTAGAGCATTGGAGGTTCTTATTGTCTACTTCGATTCCGTCTGTTTGATCAATTTAAGTCGTCTTTAAACGTTCGGTTCATTTGAGAGGTCTTGTTCGCGGAGATTTAGCTTTTGAGTGTGTGTAGGTTGTTGTCATTGTCAATCTTCAATTAAGGGCAAGTCAGTTTGGGACTTGATGGTGAATTGTGATTAATAGGAGGCATTTCGGCACAATTTGTTCCACCTTGCTATGTTGAAAGGTCCATGTCACCCTTTTTTCGGGTCCTTATACATGTACTCCGTATTAATTCTTATAGTCTAATTATGTAATCATTCTTCTATGTTGGTAGTTGATATATGACACGATTCCCGTTACTCAAAAAGCGATCTTTGTACTTTTCAGCTTATATATGATGCGATTTTCATTTATTTCACCATTGTTGGTTGGTCATGTTTTTATGTATGATGTATTTGGTTAGTTGTAACAATACCTAATTTAATCCTATTTTCTTCGTTGGTTTAGATTAGGACAGGTAGAGGTTGCTAAGAAGCATCTGTGCTATGCTGGACAACAGCCAGAGGCAACGGAACTCCTCAAGTTGCAAGCGGTTGAGAAACATTTGAACAGATGCTCAGATGCACGGATAATGGGAGATTGGAAAACCACATTGCGGGAAGGAAATGCTGCAATTGCTGCCGGAGCTGATTATTCTCCTCAGGTAGAAAGTTTTGGTCCTATGCATGCAAAAGCGCATAGCATGCGAATTTTCCAATTTTACCTGTGTTATAGACCTTGCAAACAAGGCAAACGGGGCGGGTTACGATTGTGTCATTTTCGTGCTTAATAGAATTCGAATCGGGTCAGGTTGGGTCGAGTCAACTCAGGTTCTCGTCATTTTCGGGAAGTATATCAAATTGCATGGACAATGGACTGTGTGGAACATAAAACATTTGGGTTGGGTCAGTTCATATTACAGGTCCTTGGTTGTCGGGTCGAGTATGGGGCAAGTTATTCGGGTCAGGTCAGCTTTGCCAGGTCTCCTTGTGTAGTACTGCCTTACACAAATATTGTGTTATGTTAGAACCTTTACGTTATTGAATTTTGATTAAATCATTGTTGAGGAACGTGCTAAATGGTTCGATGAATTTTCAGCTTTTTTTATGTAGAGCAGAATCCCTGCTGAAACTACAGCAACTTGATGATGTAGAAAGCATTCTATCAAATATACCAAAAATCGACCCAATGCCACAATGCTGCTCACACAGTAAGTCTTTTGGGATGCTTTCTGAGGGTTACCTCTTTTATGTCCGAGCACAAATCGAGATGGCCCTAGGAAGGTGAGTAGCGGACGTCTTATTTCTTGAGAAGCCATTACTTAGAAGCTAGATCGGAAAGTGAGACGAGATGATGGATATCTTGCAGGTTTGAGAATGCAGTATCCTCTGCTGACAAAGCTGGGAAGATCGATCCTAGGAATGTCGATGTTGCAAAACTTCTGAACACCGTAAAGCAAGTCGCTAGAGCTCGTGCTCGTGGAAACGAACTTTTCAACGCTGAAAGGTTTACAGAAGCTTGTGCAGCTTATGGAGAAGGGCTCAGGCTTGATCCTTCCAACTCGGTTATTTATGGCAATAGGGCCGCTTGTTGGTATAAGCTCGGGATGTGGGAGAAGTCGATTGAAGATTGCAACCATGCACTTCGTATCCATCCTAGTTACACCAAGGCCCTTCTTCGAAGGGCTGCCGCAAACAATAAGGTAAATTTCTCGGTACTCTCTCTCTATCTCATTATTGTTCCCATTTACTTTAGAGTTCAAACAATGTCTAAAATCAAACGTGACTAACTTTAGACTATATTGACGCATCTACTCGTAGAAATCTATGGTCAAAGTTATCATTAGTAAACCATCAGAAGGGAAAATTGAACAAGTACAACTTTCTATTCTTTTTATATGGCGTAATTATTATATGCGGAGACAAATGTAAATCTGTTGGTGTTGATAATAGCTTGAACGTTGGGCCGAGGCTGTAAGAGATTATGAAGCTTTGAGGAGAGAGCTCCCTCAAGATTCCGAAGTTGCTGAGTCTTTGTTTCATGCGCAAGTTGCATTGAGGAAATCGCGTGGTGAAGAGGTCTTGAACATGAAGTTTGGTGGTGATGTAGAGGAGATTACTGGTCTGGACCATTTCCGAGCTACTATATCCTCACCAGGTATTCTTTCATTGTCAGAGTGCTTGCGGACTTTTGTCGTCGCAGTTTTCGGGTATAATAGTATCATCATTTTGGAATTCTAGGTTTATCGGTGGTACATTTTGAGAATCCATTGATTCCAGAATGCCAGCGTATGTCTTGTTTCTTGGATACGCTATGTGGTCGATATCCTTCCATCAGTTTCGTGAAGGTGCGTTATCCTTCTCTACATTTCTTCACGTTACTCGTATGTCTTGAGTCTCTGAGCTACTAGCTAGTTTTAAATTTACCTACGGCCAAAATATTAATTTTACCTATATTTCTAATCATAGTTTCTATTTCCGGGAAAAAAAACTCGCCTGTGCCATGGCTTGGTCTGGCCGTGCTTAGCTCCGTCTCTGGGCTGAGTAGAGGTCTATGTTTCTCCGTTTTGCGTATGATTTTGTGTCTGAATACTTGGAGACTATATTCAAATTTTCAAATAGTTGAGCAACACTTCTAACCTATTCCGAGTCACATAGCTGTATCATAAGAAGCCGAAATTCCCATCCATCTTATGCTATTTTTTCCACTTTTGATGATTGTAGGTGGATGTTGAAGGTAATGCAGATGTAGCTGACTCCGAAAACGTGAAGATTGTACCAACATTCAAATTATACAAAAATGGCAGTCGGGTGAAAGAGATAATAAATCCAACAAACGACGTTTTGGAAGCTTCGGTGAGACATTATAGTTTTTAAGTACAACATGACTCTAAAACATATCTCTAGTTCTTGCTTCAATCGGTCGTCCCAATTTCCCAACCGCCATATTGATTGGGACACTTCTTCCACTCGTAAATTCCACCTTTTCAAACCCAACATCCGAGGATTACTACTAGTTCACCCGTATCATGAAATTCCTAATCCTTATTAGTACCTACGTCCCTTTTTATATCTTCCTATCGTCGTTCTTGTAAATCTCCCTGGTTGCCCAATTTCCGTTTCAAAAAACAACTCGTGAGTCATGAGGGACGTTTATTCATTGGAAGACTATAAGAAAATCGAAAGAACCGAATCAAAATGGCAGAAGAGGCAGGCAGGTTGGTTGAAGAGGGATATGTATAATGTATATATGTTGATCATATACACAAAACAACACATTTGAAGGCCATGATGGAGATAGATTGCAAGGTATGGTGGGTTATCTTAATGGTTTAGTCAAGGAAGGATGAATATGAATTAAATTTAAATTTAAATTTAATGTGAATTTTTATTATATTTCTTGTTATTTTTGCACTACCATTTTCTATTTGTTTCATTAATAAAATTCCCCATTTTTCGCCCCTTGAAATTCACTATTTTTTTTCCCGAGTTGGTCTCGTTTAGGACAATTGTACCACGTACAATACCCTTATGGCCTTATACGTTTATAATTGACATAAACACGATCTAAAACAAGACCATTGTATGTTGTACAACCGTCTTATTTAAGAATTTGTGTATTTTTCCGAAGCTTTTATTGTTGCAGTCACTTCGGTCCTTTTTTTTTTTTTTTTTTTATATATTTGTCATTTGGTGGTAGTAAATGAAGGCCGTTTCAAGGTGTTTTTTTTCCCTTTTATTTATATTATTATTATATTCATTAATTAGGTTATCTTGATTATGGACTGGTATGGTGGTTGATGACATTCATTGCTACTATTACTTTCAGCATTATCCTTATACTAACGGCATCTCTCTTTACCTACTTAAACCCTTGTTTACTCCGTTTAATCGTATTGTTATCGATAATAAATGACGGGTTTACGACTCGTAAAGTTAAGGAACGGTCCTGAAATTATCCAACCCTTAAAGACGACGATTAACATAGAATCCCATGATTCGTATCCCTACACAATTAGTCTTATATAAAACCGTATTGTACAACAGTCATTTAATTTATCGTGAAACCGTATCATATGAGAATTATAAACATGTATTAGATGATTCCTAGAATCCATGTGCAGATTTGAGGAGGGGGACAAATAAAACACAAATGTCATGTGAATTTTATTGATTTATAGATCTCAATTCTCAAAGTGGTGTCTGTTTAATGCGTTGGGACCCACGAATGAACCGACCATTATGAATTTATGATTTGATAATATTATTTATTTACATAATTAATATGGACAAGTAGTAGTAGTAGTAGTATTTGCTAAACAATATATTTATGTAAAAATCCTCGAATTTTTGGGGATAACATTTTGTGTCATAACATTAGTTTTCCTTGATCATCGGGAGCCTTGTTTAGTGGACTAATCGTCCTCTGTCTTTTCAGTTATTTTTAGGTATAAATTAACTAGTCGGTCTCCCTTCGTATAAGTCATTTTCGTCTGAAATAATAAAACGGAGTTTTGACTTTTGAGATCGATTTACAGTCAAATGTGATCACTTTTGGAAAACAAGTTAGCATAACATTAAATAAATCATTGTCGTCACATTTGACCATAAAATAGTCACATTGGCCGTCTGAAACAAGAGCTTACATAAACCGGTATATCTCATTCTTTCGAATAACCCGATAAAATTGATGAGTCACGGTTTTTCGACATAGACGAGTTTTAACTCATTGACCCTAGTTTACCCTTTAACAATGGGCGAAAAAATTTGCTCCATATAATGTGGATTAATATGGTGGTTAACTAAATACATAGGGGAATAACATCATGGTGCCGAGTAACATCTGCTTAGAACGAGTGTCCAGTTCCTTTGATCACCAATTTGTTTTAGGATAAATTCGTAAAATCCCGCATTCGCCATATGATCCTTGAACTATATTACTCATACTCGTTTAGAAGTGTCCGACACAGGTACCTTCCCAAGTGTCGGACTCGGCTACTTTTTTTGGTGTAAAATATGCATATTTTGGTCTAAAATGAAGTGTCCAAGTCTTATACCCATATCTGAGTGTCAAGTATCAGACACCGAGACACAGGTACGCGAGGAAATTAGAAGAGTCTGAGTCATTATTATTCATTAGTTTACCAAAATTAAAGGGAAGACATGCAGTTGGTAAATGTTGTAACAATTTTGAGGCAGAAATTGTGGCACTAAAGTCATAAAATTACAAACTTTATTATTATCACAAAAAAACAAAGACACACAAAATAGTAACGTTGTTTTTTGAAGATGACATTGTTTGGTTGTGTGGGGGGAGTTGTGGTTCTCACGCTAAGACGTGGGACTGCACCCGCTTGCCCGCCTGGTTACAAGCTGACCTTTTTAGGTTTTCTTACCTACTTCTCTTTTTTGTTTTGTTTTTTAGTTTCGGCTGATGACGGATTTAACAAAACTATTTCGAGTTAAATATGATAGAAACTAGGCTGTTTAATAGCATGTTTAAAAAGTTTTGAGAGTCGGTGTTTTCAAGTTTGTTTAATTCCTAAGTGTTCAAGTTCGACTACCAATTAATAAACAAAAGTTAGTTTTAATAAAATTTGGGGAATCAATATGACTTTTAGAATTATTTGACAGAATAGAAACTCAAAAATTGACTTAGTCTGATTTAAGTTTTAAATCCAACCCAAGTAACTGAGTGAGTTAGTCTCACGTCATGTAATTAAATACTGAATTATTTCGTTGATTACTTACTTTATTTTAGACCAAAGAATAGAAAATTTTGCAAAAAAACTTAACATTGTATTGTGTCTGACACTTGCAACCGAGTTGGAGTAATAATATAGGTTTTATGAACATGCAGTCATTATGCTTTCTTACAAATTAAACTATATATTATGATGATATAAAAGTAAAACAATACGAATGTCATATAATTCGTCTTTTCATGTCATTTTCATATATTCAAAATTTTTACCAAAAAAAATCTATTTTATATAATTTGAACAAACGTATGACAATAACCTAGTAGAGTAAAGTAATCTCTAACAATTAATTACTCTTAAGTATATATTGAATCAATGAATACCTACTACTTATTGGATTGAGACAATATTATTATTATTATTTTTGAATTATTTTCCTTAATATTTGACGCATGTCTTACTTTTTCCATAGTATTTGTTGAACTTTTCTTTGTGTTCCCATTCTTTAAAATGGTCGGTCAACTAACTTTGTCAACCTATGCGTAGTACGACTTTATTTATTCACGAGAAGCCTCTAAGAATACCTCAACTTAGGGTAGTATGCGTGATACCGACATTATCATATATCGACTGAGCAACATGTCTCACTAAAGACGGGTACTATCCGTCACAAGCTAAGATGGATAATGCTCGTCTTCAATGAGAATTTGTAATCGGCTGATATCTTTCTTTATAATCAACATTGCCTTGTTTTTTTTTTTCGTCTTGTATAAGTTTTTGTGTTATAGAACGAAGTAGCATGCAAATCGCCTACAAACCAATAACCATATCGACCATGCATGCATGGACAAATGAGCATAGTTGTGACAACTGACAAGGTTCTCTCATATTCAAATCCATTTATAATCGCGCCCTTTACTATCTCCAAGTCAATTTGTATAATACATACCAAATTATTCATCGTGTGATTTATAAATCGGCAAGTATGACCGTTACATGCATGCATGTCAATGTAATACATCTATAAGGTTGTTCTATGTCGTACAATAAACTAATTACAAGACGATTTTTTGACGTAGTTTAAAACCTTGCAACCAAATAGTTTTGTTTTCATTATCTTGTGGTCGTCAATAGTACATGAAGAAGTCAACATACCCTAATAGTTGACTACCTCAACTACCAACCACCGGCAAATACAAAAATATTAAAAATATAATAATAAAGCCTTGCATGGGACGGTTATAATGTTGTACGTATGTACGTAGGTCTAAGTCAAATTTATTGAGAAAAATGTGTTTTTTATTTCTAGTGTAAATGGAAGAAAAATATTTCTTCTTAATTATTAGGGTATTTATGTACACTTAGTCTTGCTTCAACGGGGCGATCCGTCTTATTGTTACAGACGGAAAGCCATGGGCCCCTTGTGATGTATGTAAGCTTCCAATGTAATGAATTAACTCAAGAAGTATATATGATGTAGTATATATGTATGCTTTCAACGTAATGAATTAACTCAAGAAGTATATATGTCAGAAAAGAATTAAATATGTACTTTTAAAAACCTCACTGAATCACTGGTCAATTATTTATGATGGAATTTTATCTTTTTTAGTGTAAGTTAATGAGAAAGTTATAAAGTGTAGGAGAAATTTAAAATCGTGAAACAATAGTTATGGTAGGTTGGTCCCATACATGTTAATATATTCATTGAAGTTGTATTGGTTAATTATATTGTAAGTTTAACTAGAGACCGAAAATTTAGGTAGAGATGATAACATTAGGGTCCATTATTTTCATAAATCATTAAATTGGTACTAGTCGAGGTCTTGTAGTTATTGGGTCGATTATCGTCGTAGTACAACGCACAAAAAGTAACCACTTTATTATAAATAATGATCATTATTTTATGTAAATAGTTATAATGGAATTGGATGACGAGTGGATAATAATTCTCTTACTCGAGGAAACCTCTGTGCAATTTCCGAATATTTTCTCCCGGGAACCCGAATTCTTTGAAAACCGTGTATTCATTATACGCTTCAATGTGATTCGTTCGGCGGGTTGTTCTGAGCCACATTTTGTTTTCTTCCGTTTTTTTACTTGTGTCCGAGATCTCTTCAAGAGGCACCATATTTGATTTACGCCTCAATTAACAAGTATGCATCGCTTTTGCACGATTATTTATTATACCCAAGGAACATACGTACTATTTTTGATCAATTTTGTTTCGAGACTCCAGAAACTCAAAACCGTGTATTATAACACTTCAATTTGAGCTTCTTAGGGAGGTCGAACTGGGTCTCGTTTTTTATTACGCGCGGTTTTACTACCATGTGTCCAGGGTCGCTTGTGGGTTACCCTATTCGATTTCAGAACCAAATATATAGCAAGTATATATATCGTTTTTGCACGAATATCTGATTTATGGCCGAGTGGTCAAGATTTGTGTGGGCGCTTTAATCCGAGTAGAGAAACCCCAGTGCGATTTCCTAACGTATTTGTCCGGAAGTCCGGAACCCCTGAATCTTCGAAAACCATTATACACTTCAGCTTGAGCCATTCGAGCTGTAGTACCGGGTCATTTTTATTGTTCAACCGTTTTTTCTACCAGGTGACCGAGTTCTTCAAGAGGTACTCCTAGTTTTTCTTCCACGTGTCCGGGATCGCTTCAGATGAAAGTTTATTCGATTTCAACCCAAAATAGTAGTATACAACCCTTTCACGATCGATTACCCGATTTTCGGCCAAGTCTAATTATCGCATACCGGTACCCTTATATGTTCTAAGTTTTTTCACAATATTTGTGCGACTTTGTATCTAACCTAAGGAATCGATCATGCGATTTCTGGACAAATTTTTCCCAAGACCACTGGAATCCCAAAAATCGTGTACTATGCACTTCAGTTTAAGTTCGTTCGAAAGATCATACTGCGGCACAAATATTTTTCTCCCTTCTCCTACAACATGTCGAAGGTCTCTTCACGTGGTACCCTATTCGCTTTAAGTCCCCAACAACAATTATTTAAATCGCTTTTGTATAACTATACGATTTTCAAGTCGAGGTTGATTTATCGCATATCAACACCCTTAAATGTCCTTCATTGGTACTCAAAATTTGTGTGATCGCTTCATCTGACCCCGAGAAATATTCTATGCGATTTCCAGCCATTTTTAGCGTGACATTCCAGAATTTCTAAAAACCGTGTATGATAAACTTTGGAAAATCATATTAGGCCACGTTTATTTTGTTTCTCTCCTTGCCTTTCTACCAAGTGCCCGAGTTGTTTTAGGTATTACCTTATTCCATCTCTGGCATGAACAACAAATAATATGCATTCCTTTTTCACGGTTTTATTTACGAACGAGAATGATTTATCGCATGTCGGCACCCTCAAATGACCTTAATTGGTGATCAGAATTTGTGTGATCACTTAATGTGACTCGTGGAACCCTTCGTATAATTTCCGGGTGTTTTTGTTTCAGGACCCGGAATTTTCAAAAACTGTGTATTTATGCACTTCAAATTGAGCCGTTTGGGCGGTCATGCTGAGCCACATTTTGTTTTCTCCCGCTTTTCCGATCACATGTTTGGGTTATCTTCTTAATTTACCCCATTTGATTTCAGGCCAAAATAACAAGTATACATCAGTTTTGCAAGATTATACCATAAATAGTAAATACACACTTCAAAAGTCCTATATTCCATTTTAAGCACAAATAACTAATAATCAATATACATCGCATTTGCTTGATTATTTGATTTTCGTCCGAGAATGATTTATCGCATACCTGCACCCTCAAAAGTCCTCAGGTTTTGCTCAAAATTTGCGTGCTCAGTTTATCTAACTTTAGGAAACATTAGTGCAATTTAGTTCCAGGACCACAAAAGTCCAAAAACCGTGTATTATACACTTCTATTTTTGAGTTGTTCGAGTGATAGTAACGAGCCACATTTCTTTTTCTCATTGATTTTCTACCGCTTGTCCCAGATGCTTCAGATGGTACCCTTTTCAATTTCTGCTCTCAATATAAAGTATACATCCCTTTTCCATGATTATCTGGTTTACGAAGGTAGCGGGTTTATCGCATACCGGCACTCTCAAATGTTCTCAAAATCTGTGTGGCCTCTTTATCTGGCTTGAAAAAGCGTTAATGCGATTTCCGGACATTTTAGTTTAGAGACCCCAGAATCTTGAAAATCGTGTATTATACACTTCAATTTGAGCCGTTAATGAGATCGTACTGAGCCAACATTCTTCTTCACCCAAAATATCAACCCCGTATTCGGGATCACTTGAGATGAAACCCTATTCGATTTTAACCCCAAATAAAATGTATATATCCACTTTTCACGATTATTTGATTCTCGACCGAGGCTTGTTTATCGCTTCCCGGCACTCCCAAATGTCGTTGGGTTCTATTCGAAATTTGTATGGCCCACTTTATAAGACTCGGGTAATATTCCGTGCGATTTCGAACATCTTTTTATCCGGATCCCTGATTCCCTGGAATCCCACAAACATTGTATTGATTTTTCTGAACACTTCGATCGATTTGAGACGTTCGGGAGATTGTAACGCGATGCATTTCTTTTTCTATTGGTTTTTCTACCAAGTGTCCAAGGTCGCTTTAGGAGGATCCTTATTTGATTTTAAGCCCAACTAGACCTAGCAAACTATAAGCACCCCGACCCAAAACTCGAAACTAACCCGAATTGTAGAACCGAATATGACGCGAAACCTGAATTCACCCGGCCCAACCCAAACGTACCCGAGGTTTGCTAGACCCAACTGACTCGACCTGAAACCACTCAACTTGAAATTAGCCGATTTAAATGATCTGAAGTGACCCGAATTTGTTAATCTGAGACAAGTTTATATTATTACATTAATTTGACCAAAGCCAATAATGATCATACATTAAAACACTTCTATACAATGACTTAAAAACGCTATCTTGAGCATTATACATTGTTATAATAGAATCTCTTAAAAGCCTACACGTGGCAATCTTAGAATTTGTAGGTTCTTGAACATTATACAAATGTCCTTCTTTGTTACTTAAAATTTGTATGATCGTTTAATCTGATCCCGGAAACTGTCCATGCAACTTCTAAACAATTTGGTTCTGAGACCACGAAATCTTCGAAAACTGTGTTATTATACACTTCGATTTGAGCAGTTTGTGAGGTCGTACCGGAGCACGTTTCTTTTTCTATCGGTTTTTCTACCATGTGTGTGAGGTCGCTTCCGTAGGTTCCCTATTCGGTTTCAGGCGTAACCGACGAGTATACATCGCTTTTGCACGCTTATCTGATACTCGGGCACGAATGGTTTATGAGTTTATTGCATACCGGCACACTCAAATTTCCTCCTATCCTTATAAAAATTTGTGTGGTTGCTTTATTTAACTCGAGTAAGCCTACGTACAATTTTCAAACGTTATTGTTCTTGAACCTTAAAAACCGTGATTTTATACTATTATTTGAACCTTTCACGAAGTCATACGGGTCTCGTTTCTTTTTATACTGTTCTTTCCACCACGTGTCTTGGGTTGCTTGTGGAGGTCATTTATCCAAGTTCAAGCCCAAGCAACAAGTATATTGGCACAAGTATATTGGCATGTGTCCTAGGTCGCTGGTTTCTATTGCGTGTCTTAGTTTGTCACATAACGACACCCTCAAATGTCCTGCAATGATCCTTAAAACTTGTATGGCTGTTTTACCTGACTTAAGGAACCATCTGTGTGATTTTCGGACATTTTAGTTCCGGAGACCACATATTCCAAAAAAACGTGCATTATACACTTCTTTTTTTGAGCCGTTCAGGAGATCATAACGAGCGACATTTCTCTTTCTCCTTCATTTTCTACCGCTTGTCTGGGATGCTTTAGATGGTACCCTTTTTTATTTCTTCCCTAAAAAATGGTATACATTCCTTTGTGGATATCTGGTTTCGACCGTGTCTAGTTTATCGCAGATCGACACTCTCAATTAACCTCAATGTCTTTGTGACTGCTTTATCTAACTCGAAGAATCATCACTCTGATTTTGGACATTTTATTTTGGAGACCCTAAAATGTTGAGAACCGTGGATTATTATACACATTTGAGTCGTTCAGGACATCGTACCAAGCCATGTTTCTTCTTCACCTAAATTTTCTGCCACGTATCCGGGGTCGCTTCAGATGAAACCCTATTCGATTGCAACCCCAAATAAAAAGTATATATCCATTTTTCACGATTATCCGATTTTCGTCCTAGACTGGTTTATCGCTTACCGACACTTTATTAGACCCCAAATAGCGCGCTAATGTCCTCGATTTCAATTCAAAAAATTTATGGCCACTTTATTAGACCCTACGAAACATCTGTGCGATTTATTGACATTTTTGTTCCGGGTCCATGGCATCCTAAAGGTGTATTTATATACACTTCGATTTGAGACGCTCGAGAGGTCGTAACAGGCTACGTTTCTTTTTCTATTTTATTTTATAACATGTGCCGGGGTCGCTTTAGGAGGTTCCCTATTTGATTTTAAGCCCAACCAAGAAGCCAACAAGTAGACATCGTTTTTGCAAGATTATCCAATTTTTGGCCCATGTTGGTTTATCGCACACCGACACCTTCAAATGTTCTTTCTTTGCTACTTAAAATTCGTATGACCGATTAATTTGACCCGAGAAAGTGTCAGTGCAGTTGATAGGCTATCGCACACCTAATCAAAGATAAATACCCTAGATACAAATGAATGTAGTAATAGGGGTCGAACACAAGGAGACGGAAGTTACTAGCAAGTTATTATGGAGTGAATTCTATCAAAGTCGGTTATCAATTGGTTTGGTTGGCTTTATGAAACAACAATAATTATAAAGGAAGAGTCTAGGGAGTTCGGGTCACACATGAAAATTATGTAAATGCTCAAGTGAAACTAGGAAATTGATAATAACGATATTTTTTTAGGCTTAAGACACCCACCTCTAGATATTAGTGTCAACCATAGATCGGGTCCTAAAAAACTCTCGCTTTGGCTAGGTCGATCTACTAACACATGCTTAGTCTAATTCAATTCCGTGCCTCTCGACTCATAGAAAGAATGAACGATTTTAATCAAGGATTGTGATCAATAATCAAAGACTAACAATACAATGCAAGCATGTGATAGAAACAATTATTTGATATCATAACATCTCATTTCAACAATTGCAAATATTATTTATGTATGGCTTTCCTAATTCCATAGACAAAGCAACTACTCTTACATAATGATAACTAATCTAATAACAAATGATAACTAACTAGTAATGGAAATGACAATAAAGGAAATAACAAAACTATACAAGAAATATAATTACCTCAACAAAAGAAATGAAACTTGGAATTGAAGAATACAATGGAAACCAAATAACTTGCAAATGAACTTGTATTATAAATTGAAATAACAACTAATGACAACTAAACTATTCTAAACCTAATCTAATGACTAATGACATTATGTAAAAGAGTGTTTTTAGAGTGTAGAAAATGTGTACAAGATGATGAGAAAGATGTCTCTAAGTGTCGAGGTCCCTCTCCTTTATATAGAGAGAGGGACTTGAAACGGAATATTTCACACAGACCAAACCCCGATCAGGGAATGGAAACCCCGATCGGGGTTTCAGTAACCCGGCTATATTTGCTTAATTGCTCCATTTAATGCTTTAGGAATCCTAAGCTATGCCTTTAAGCACCTTAATTCTCCGGTTAATTGCATAGTTTTGGGATTCCTTGAGCATCCAAAAGAGCATCCTATGTTGAGATGTGGACTCCTTGCATTGGGCTTCATTTGTGGTTTCTCATTTGGATTTCAATCCATTTCACAAATCTTCATGCTTGGCTTGTCATTCTCCATTCTAACCTTCCATGGTCCATCTTGCTTCCATTAGCTTGTTGGACTTAGGTGCTTGCTATTGTGCTAGAAAAAAGCCTTTAAATGCTTAGATTCCTACAAAATGTAACAAACACAAGCAATACACCTAGAACACGAAACTAGCTCACAAATATACTAAACAAAGTATAATAATCATGTAAAATCGAGCTAAATGAGGGAGTTAAAATATATATAAAATGGACTCATCAGCAGTTTTCGTACAATTTGTTTTCTAGACCCGAGAATCTTCGAAAACTGTTTATTATATGTAAAGAATAGGTTTATAATTGAGTTTTTGTATTTGATGATCAAAATGTAGTTACAAGCACTGTATATATATAATACAGAGAATTAACAATAGCCTTAACCTAAAGCTAACAATGAGCTATTTACGTGGGATAAGGAGACTAACAATATTGACTAAGCTAGTTACATTAGACTAGGAGACTAAATAGACATGTGCTAATCGACTAACTAACTAAAATGACTTAGTAACATTAATATTCCCGCTCAAGATGGACGGGTGAAGACGAAGACCAATCTTGGAAGATAATTCGAGGAAGCGAGGCTTGTGTAACGGCTTCGTGAGTGTATCGGCGAGCTGGTCAGTGCCATTGATATGTTGTATGCGAATGGTACCCTGTCGGACATGTTCTTTGACAAAGTGAAACGCAATGGCGAGATGTTTCATTCGAGAATGAAACACGGGATTGGCGGAATAGTGCGTTGCACTTAAATTATCACAGTAAATGGTAGGTGCAGTAACAGTAGAAACACCAAGCTCGTGAAGAAGAGAATGAAGCCACATCAGTTCAGCAGTTGTATCAGTAATACCACGAAATTCAGCTTCCGTGGAAGACCGAGAGAGCGCACGCTGTTTCTTAGAGGACCAAGAAATGGGGTTCCCTCCTAAGTAGACAAGATACCCAGTAGTGGACACATAATCCGAAGGGTCACCCCCCCAATTTGCGTCGCAATAGGCGTGAAGACGGAGAGGGGACGAGTGACTAAAGTGAATGCCGAGGTGGATAGTGCCATGTAGGTAACGGAGGAGTCGTTTGAGCGCGAGCCAATGGGTGTCAGTGGGATGAGTTAAAAATTGAGCAAGGTTGTTTACCGGAAATGCAATATCGGGTCGGGTTAAGGAAAGATATTGGAGACTTCCAATTATAGCACGATAGTCCGATTCATTGTTTATCGGGTTGAGGGGTTCGGCTACAAGAGGTGGGTGAGAAAGCATTGGGGTAGAAGCGGGTTTGCAATTTTGAAAATTGTATTTGTGGAGAATGTCGGATAGATATTTGGTTTGATCTAAATGTTTGCCATTTTGCGTGGGGGTAACCTCGATGCCCAAAAAGTAGGACAGAGGACCTAGGTCTTTTAGTGAAAAAACGGTGGAAAGGTGAGAAATAAATTGAGTGATATGGTCTTTATTTGGTCCAGTGACGATAATATCGTCGACATAGACGAGAACAAAAAGTTTCATTAGTGGTTTTTGTAAAATAAAAAGTGACGGGTCTGACAGCGAGTTTCGAAAACCGTGAGTGACAAGGTGTGTTTTGAGAGAGGTGTACCAAGCTCTCGGAGCTTGTTTGAGACCGTAGATAGGTTTATTATGTTTACAAATATAGTCGGGTTTTGCCGAGTCAATGAACCCGAGAGGTTGCGTCATAAAAACAGACTCACTTAGCTTACCTTGAAGGAAGGCGTTGTTGATGTCAAGTTGATGAAGCTGCCATTTTTGTGTAACCGCAATTGTTAAGATAAGACGAATAGTAGTGGGTTTAATAACAGGACTAAAGGTTTTAGAGTAATCGATGCCGGGACGTTGATGAAATCCTTTGGCAACGAGTCTCGCTTTATATTGTTTGATACTTCCATCGATGTTATACTTGACCCGATATACCCATTTGCATCCATCCAGGTTTCATTGCGCAATAGTGCCTCGTGTTCCTCGGTCATGGCATGTCTCCAACGGGGGTCAACAAGAGCTTGTTTGGTAGTCGTTGGGGTAGTGTGAGAGGAGAGTGTGGCGGTTTTGGCATATTTTGGGTGAGGCATAACTATATTGTGGCATAGTCTGGTGATGGGACGGTTGCTAGTAGGTGGTGGAGGTGGTGGTGAGGAGGCAGGGGAGGTGTGCCGGGTGCAGGGGAAGTAGGCGAAGCAGGGGAGTTTGGGGTAATGGTGAGCTCGGTGTCGGGGGCAGGAGGGGGCTGGATATGTGGGGGTGGAGGTGGTGGTGTGGCTGTGGGATTGTGATCGACGTAGGGAGGTAGAAGGGGAATGAAGAGGGTGCACCATTTGTCCGGGGAGGGTAGGTTCGAGGGACGAAGTTTGGTAAGATCGACATATGGGAATTGGGTTTCAATAAAACGGACATGTCGAGAAGTGTAGAGACGCTTGGAGACGGGTTCTAAGCAAAGATAGGCACTTTGGGTGCTAGAGTAGCCAACAAACACGCATGGTTGTGATTTGGGTTCGAGTTTGTGATTATTGTAGGGTCGGAGCCATGGATAACATAAGCACCCGAAGGGACGGAGTTTTTGATAATTGGGATGTTGATTAAATAGGAGTTTATAGAGTGAATGATTTTTTAACGTGGTGGTGGGTAGACGATTTATGAGATAGGTAGCGGTGGAGAAGGCAAGCGGCCAAAACGAGAGAGGCATTTGAGCTTGAGTAAGGAGAGCTAGACCCGTTTCAACAATGTGACGATGTCGCCTTTCGGTAAAACCATTGTGCTCGGGAGTGTGAGGTGGGGAAGTGAGATGAGTGATACCCGCATTTAGGAGAGTTGTTGTGATTTTTTTGTATTCGCCGCCATTGTCGGAATAAAATTGTTTTATTGGATTCTTAAAATAATTCTCAACAATAGCTTTGAATTGATTGAAGATTGTTAATGAGTCGGATTTATTTTTTATTGGATAAAGCCAAAAATAATGGGAAAAATGATCGACAAATATAATGTAGTATTTGAACGAATCAGTCGACAAATTCGTATGACCGATTAATTTGACCCGAGAAAGTGTCAGTGCAGTTTTCGTACAATTTGGTTTCTAGACCCGAGAATCTTCGAAAACTGTGTATTATATACTTCGATTTGAGCCGTTTGAGAGCTCGTACTGGGTCACATTTCTTTTTCTACCGGTTTTTCTACTATGTGTCTAAGGTTGCTTCTGTAGGTTCCCTACTCGATTTCAGGCGTAACCAACAATTATACATTTTAATCTCTTATGAACATATTTTCAAGAAAACTACTACCGTATATAGTACTTTTATCAGTTGTTAAAGGGGAGGTCGAAGAAGGTCGGTAACAATTTTTTTGATTAAGTTTCTTGGGTTGTAACGCCTAGCCATTAAGCCATACGTACACCACCCGTACCATTGTCCTTGTTTCATCATTGATTCGTTGGTCTTGTTTTGCCATAAATACATCACAAAATCTCATTTATGACGGACCGACCCGTCGGTCAAATCCCCCTCACAAAGAGCAAGTATGGGGCAAGTAGGGTGCAAATGGAGCCCCCCACTTACCTTGTCACTTGCTCTTTGTGGGGGGATTTGACCCGTCGTAAGCAAGACTTATTGTAAATGCATTATAAATCATGAATATACGGTCCATAACTATACCTAATAATAACGGAGTGATTCACTTGAGTTAATAAAATTAATTTGTTCATTCGATCGGGTTAATAAAAGTAATTTGTTCAAGTCATTAATAGGCCTCCTCAATTGTTTTGTTGGCTCTACTTCACTAAACGATTGTTATTTTGGTTATAATTATGTGGATAAAGTTCGAGTAGGGTCAAATTAATTAATAACGATATAAGCTAAGTTAAAATGTTCGCGAAATTTAAACTAAAAATTTTAAAGTTTTTATTTTCTGGTGTGAGCGATCACCCTGCTAATCCCCATAACTCCACCATCAAAATAGCTAGTTATGTCAAAGTTATAACAACTGTCCAAAACGCCCAAGATTAATCAAGGATCTTATGTAATGTATCATATACGTCATCTATATAAAACGCTTCTCTCTCCAAATACTTGATCTACAAAAAAAAGCGAGAATGCTCCCGTTTAGCCGTTCTATTGATTTTGCTATCTGATTATACGTTAACGAATAACCATTTTGTTGTGTGTAAATCAAGGTGTCCACTATCGACAATAATATATAACTCCCTCAGAGCGGGTGCTCTTACGAAAGGTAAATAATGATTAAACTATTTATAAAATGATGATCAATTTGGGATAAATGAGGAAAGTAATGATGATTAGATTTGGTTGCTATTTGACAATGGACCACGAGAGTGTGTTGCTTACAATAGATGGCAAAGAAATAGCTGGCAATATACTCAATCTAGCCAAAAAAAATCTCCATTTGGGTTGTTACATAATCTTAAGCATGCATATGTGTTGTCTCTACTCTCTATTGTCATGCCCAAGAGATTTAGAGATCAACCAAAGAGTAATATGAATGATTGTATCAAAACAAAAACCAATGGAGCAAACCTTTCAGTTAGAAAGTGGGTACCAGTCTTTCGATGCAGTTCTCAACGCTATTATTCGTATGGGTTAATAATGCAATTCTATACGGAGTAATATATAGTGGTAACGACTAACAATAGAATAGTTTCATTATATTCTTGTAGAAGTAGTTTTTGAAATCTTAGTTTACGAGTCCAATAATTATTGTGTAAGACTATTGTTGAACGTATGCTAAATATCTTGAATATTGACCGTAATAGTCTGATAGAGTAATAGATTAGTGTTTAACCAATCAATTGTCGTCTTACATTGTTATAGATAATCTTATTCCATAATTTGCATTATGAATCTGGTCCAAGTTATCAAGGTCTTATTTTATTTATTTTTATTTTGAAATCCCTACAAAGGGACAAATCACATTTCTAAATCACAATTAACAAAACAAGCAATGTTTGGAGGTACCATATCGTACCAAAACAGTATTACTTGCAATAGTCGAGCAAATATTATTCTCGGACAATACAAGGTCGCTATTAAAGCAAGGGTGACTCTAATGCCACTCTAAAATATACTCTACCTATCAAAAACACTCAT
The DNA here is from genome assembly GCA_022085475.1 of Heliosperma pusillum. NCBI lineage: Eukaryota > Viridiplantae > Streptophyta > Magnoliopsida > Caryophyllales > Caryophyllaceae > Heliosperma > Heliosperma pusillum. The sequence goes on from JAIUZE010002137.1 coordinate 160,735, forward strand.
AAGAACTTAAATTATTTGAATAATATCTCACATGAGTGTCGTGCATTTTAGAAATGGCAGAGTAAATATGCCAACGGCATGGAAGAAGTCCCCTGAAGGCCTCGTCGTTAGAAGACCGTGAGGGAGAAGCAATGACGAAATGTGCTGAAAATAATGGGATGAAACCAGGGAATATGGAACGATAACTCATTAGATTATAATACAACTTCAAGGATAGCATACCATAGGACATTGATATAAGGGATAGTGAAAAGGGACCATAAGATGCTAGACGACATATCATTACTCACATTCGATCATATCATCTACGAATTATAACTTGAGACTCTTTATCTAAACGCGAAGGCCAATACCAGAAATAACAGTCATAAGAAACATCACGCCATTGTTATTTAAAGAGGGTAGTGTTTTCCGCCATCCGATCACGCCCCATTTGCATATAGACGAGTCCATTCCTTAGCTGCAGATTTGTAAGTAATAATTATGTCAAAGCGAGGTGCACTCATGAGACAGTCCCATTATAATCTTATCAATATCATGAAACCACACTCTAATAAATTGTTTAACAAAACGCCAGTTTTTTTTTCTTTAACGAGAATTCGGGTTGGGGTTTGGGAAGGGGGGATTAATCAGAAACTAACCGGTTTCAACAGCTTCAGCCTCGTCAGTTTTCCAATGCTTAGCAATGTTCTCCGAGAGAGGGTCGTCTGGATTTGGAGCACTCAACAGGGCTTGAATACTGAAATTAAAATGATAGGGAAACAAAGATTATCCACCAAAATTATACCAAGACATCAGCACAAAAGAAAAATTGGCCATACATGGAAAGATACGTTAACATGAGTACATGAGTGTGATCCATAAGACGTCAACTACATACTGTATATAGAAAGCTCTGCAGTAGGAATTAGGAAATTAAGCCGAATCATAATTTCAGGGTACAATGAACATCAATCAACTTACTATAAGAGAAATGGACATGGGACTTCCAAAGTTTCACACAGTGACTATCAAAAGCAATATTGGGAATTTAGAGGTAAATCCATGCCATCTTACGACAGTTTAGTAGTAAATTACCTCAAGAGTACAGTACGTATCTGAAGAGCCGGACTCCATTTGTCTTTGAGAATATCAAGGCATATCCGTCCTAGCTGCCAAAAATAATCATATAATATAAGACCTTATGCAAAATCACAAGCAAGTAAAATAGACAACAGTTATGAGAACAACCCACTTTACCTTATCGATGTTGGGATGATAAATTTTGGTGAGAAATCTAACCTGTTATAAGCAAGATGCACCATTTTAGCAACAGTTAAAACTTGTAAGGATCTCCATAATCAAACAGTGGAAGATAGTTTAATAATATATATATTTATTTATCGGCAATGCACCGTTTATCTTCAGGGCAGGGGAAGGAAGCAGCTAGAAGAAAACTACCCACCATTTAGTTAGAAGCTTAATCTAACAGCATACACATTAATTCATGGACAAATAAGAACTCTTATAACATCAACAGAAACCTTGATGAGGTGCCCGCAAACTAAGTAAAAGCCATGGGAGATAAATATTACTGCCATTGTCTATAACAACTAAGATGTGTTGCTAAAAAGGCATATTTTCAGGCTAAATTTTGTTTTGCCGTCTTTACCTACCTATGATTGGTCTATGTTACTTAGGCTCGTTTAAGCATCTAATACGGGTCTGTGTCAAAGTTTTAAAGTCTACTGTTTTTATGCGAAATCAACATGTTTTGGTTTAAATGAGGTATCAAAGGGGCCATACACTGCCCATACTCATGTCCGGATGTTGAGTGCCATACACGAGTACACAAGTTAATAAGAAGAGTAGCATAAGCTATTGTGCAATAACGTTCATGACTCAGTTACACACCTCTTCACACCAATAACTATAGATCAGCTCATCTGAGTATTTCGACAATGTCGATACATAAAGATATGTAGAGTATACTGTTCTAGACTTCTAGATCAATTTTAACCTGGCACTGTCAAATGTTAATAGGTGTTGGAATAACAAGGATGGTATAAGATCTGGTTTGACCCTATGCAAGTTTCATAGTTCAATTGGACTGTCTAACTTGCATGTATAATGCAGCATGCCTCCCAAAGAGCGGGGGGGGGGGGGGGGGGGGGGGGGCAGAGTATGAACAGCATGCTATAGTAAGAACAGGTATACACTGTTTCTACGAACTCAATAGGAATGCAGAGTATGGAGTTGGTAATTTTTACAGAGAGGTGTCCAATGGCATCCATATACTGCTTCATAACTACTTCAATGTACCAACCAATTAAACATCGAAACCTTATACAAGATTCCCCAAACAACGGAAGTCAACTTTTTCACCTTTCAAATATGAACACATGGAACAAATCACCAAACAATAGGGATGTTTACTCAGTGGTCCAGACCAAAGACCAGACCGGACCGGACCATATTTTATTTGGTCCGGTCTACGATCCACCTTTTTACTTAACTTTGGTCTCCATTCCTGTCTTGGACCAAAAAGAATAGACCACGGACCAGACGTCCAGACCATGAACCGAACTTATATAAAAAAAATCTTTAAACATGTAATAGTATTAAGTTTATTTCCAATTCTTTTGCACTATTATATGATCTGTACTGAAATATAGTAAGAAGATAATGTTGCTTATTTTTAGGGATGTGCTTTTTCACACACGGATTTTACTCTTTCACATACGACTTTTACAGTCTTACCCTTGTCATATTTTTTCCACCCTCACCCAAATAATTTTTTTATCTCCCTTCTATTCCTTTAATTTCCCTCCGACAACCTCCCTCTGGCCAACCCACCTCCGTCACTTGCTCAGGCCGACCATATACTCCGGCTGACCTTAGCTTCCCATTTCCGCAGCCGACTTGGCTTTTCCTCTCCCGCACTCACCCTTCCCCTCTCCCGCACTCACCTTCCTAGTCCATAAAATCAATCACTCGCACGCATTGTGCCAGAAGACGCTAACGTATTACGCCAGAATAGCAACCTGTGTTTGTCGCAAATGATCTCAGAAAAGCAATAATGGACTAGTTGGGTAAAACATTAATATGAAAACGTAGTTATGCCCATTAAATTAGTTTTGTTAACAAGTGGAAAGTAGAGAGAGCTGTAAACAATAACTCTCCCGCATTGCCTTCCAAATCGTTCTGACGATCCAAATATGATATTGAAAAATTAACTAAAACTTAACAAAACATACTAATAATTGATAAACAATTAAATTAATTCACTAATTGAAGAATAAGGATTTATTGTTAAGTTTTTAAAGCAGTTAGATTAATTTTTAGTAAAAAAAGTTTGATGAAAGGTATCAGGAAGGTAATTTCTTTAGTTTAGATTAAAGGGTATATTACGGAAAGATAATGAAAAACTATATGTGAAAGAGTAAAGTTCGTATGTGAAAAAGTAATTCCGTATTTTTATCATTATAATTTTTTTAAATTAAAATTTTAATATACTATAGCATGTTCATAACAATCAATTTGGTCCATAAACCACAAAAAAAGCGTGGACGAGGGCCCAGACCAATATTAATATAGTCTGGTCCCAATCCACCATTTAACTCTTATTTGGTCTTAGGTGCACAGAGTTTGGTCCGGTCTCGGACCAATGAACACCCCTACCAAACAAGACAAAAATATATAATCAAGCCAAACCAAGTTGTAAGAAACAAAGCTATAACTTCTAAGTTCCACGTAAACCATTTTTTTCCCTTTTCAAATTCCAGATTTCTGGTTTCTCCATAACCATAACTTTAACCAGTCTTCTCTTTTTAAGTTTTTTTAAGAACCCAAACACCAATGATAATCCACATCCTGCACGGCTGCATCCAACACTGTGAGACGCCTTCTAACACCCCCAATATCCTCCCTCTCCCAAAACTCTCAAATAAAACCTACTCCATTCTAATTATATTTTCCTCATTTTTTCCGTTCATAATGGTCTGTTTCTATATGGAAAATTATACTGTCCCTATTAATGGCTAGGGTAATGTCTTATCTCTACGGGTAAATTCTTCACATCGAGGAGTATTAAATAATGATAACTCATCACAAAATCTTAAAACCACGAGCCGTCTATAGCAGGCGGCATCAGCTATCAGCCAAATACTTGAGGATCAGAAATTCCGGTGCGCAATTGGTACAGAGGGAATAGCTGACCCAGCATTCTAAGACATACTTTCCCGTGTACACCTGCACAATTTCTTGAGTCTCCAGAACCTTCCAATGTCACCAAGAAGATTCAGTGGAAGCTAATGAGCATATTAGTCTCAGAACCAAGAAGCTACAATTCCCTACTTTACTATTTGACAACATAGACTGACATGATCGCAGTAGCTCAAATGCAATGTTTATACTTGGCCTTGGGAAATAATATAGTGAACTTATGCATTACAGAAAGTAGATTAAGAATGCACACATTTACTACCTAGGAATATCAAGAAAAATAAAAGAATATGGACAGGGCTTAGCATACCTTAGGAGCAGCCATTGGATACTCCTCAGGCAAAAATAATTCCAACTTGAAGACTCCTCCTACATTTGACAAGAGTAACATGCTTTAAGAGTATGACAATATAAAATATACGATCTGGACAATTCAACACAGGCTTGGAAGCCTACCACATCTAGGTACGTCAGTATTGAGTATATGGAACAACCCTAGCTTCAAAAGTCCAAGCAAAGAAACTTTACTACACCCTAACCCCTTAATTGTAAAAGCTTAAGGTTCACAGGGCACAAGGCAGAGGCGAGTGCCTCATGCAAATGAGGCGCACTATCTTTTTTCACACTAATCAGTATTTCTAGTCTAGCATAATATATGCAGAAATTGCCCTTTTTAGGGTGTTAAAGAGCACAACAAGTAAGATAGAAATTAGAGAATGGGGTAAGGGTTGTATTTTGACTAGCGATGCACATCACTACCTGCGCTTGTGCACAAGGTGCACCAAGACGTTGTGGCTAGCGTTCCACATAGACTTGACCTCAAACCTGGCGAGGCACACTTTTTTTAACTAAAGCTTAACCCTCGTTCCCCCACGCCTAAATTGCTCAACCTAAACAGTTCCTTACACCCACTCGCGCAGTCCCGCGTCCCTTTTCTTCCAAAATACGAGGATTCTACTACATCAATTTTACTCCAGTCCTTTTTAAAGACCCATAAAAGTATAAAACAGTCACTGAAATGAAAAATCCACAGCAACAAAAAAATGAATCACATGTGCAAAAGACGATATTCGTATACCTTCATAAGGAGATTGAGAAGGGCCTAGGATCATAACATTAAAGTAGCGCATATTTTCTTCTGACGGAGATGCACTTATTCCAGGAGCTACACTCAAAATTAAGCATCACAATCATTATAGTAAAAATTTACATATCAATCATAGTAAACATTTACATATCATGTCATACGAACAATAAAAACCTAATCAAAACATAAGACGCTTGAATTTTACAAAAACAACAAATTTCTCAAGTAAACATTTTCATAGAAATGTAAAACTCAAATTTTATCGAGGATCCCAAGGTTTTAAATAATAGTACATGGTGCATACTGATTCTATTCACTCTTTTCCATTTGGTTGTATGCCTTTGTCCAAATCCTCTCCAATATTGTCAAACACGTGTTCACTCAACAACAAATATCAAAATCATCCCGAAAAACGGGCAATTATAATTTTAAAACCTAACCAAATCATAAGATGCTTGAATTTTACAAAAACAACCAAATTTTCAACAAAACATTTTCACAATTATGTAAAGCTAAAATTCTACATTATTAAATATCACAAATTCATTCAGC
>JAIUZE010002139.1:0-12694 GCA_022085475.1 Heliosperma pusillum
TGTTTTATATGTTACCAAGACTAGTTTATTTTGTATTCTTTTAATATCGGTGATTACTGATTATGCGATACATCTCGAGGAAATCTTGTCTTAGTAAATATGGAAACTATGTATTAAATCAACCAATATTAAATCACCATAATGATCATGTTCACTGCACTTTTGCATTTTATATTTCTTAAATACTGCGCCCCCATTTTTAAACATGAAGTATTCATAGACGTAAGGGATCATATATGATATATAGAAGTATATAATTTCCTTGGTTGGAAATAATAATGTGATGTCAATTGCTTCAGTAATGAGTTTTAATATTTTATGATCAAATACTAATCTACATTGACATCTTATCGTGTGAAACATGAGCTGTAAGAACAATTTTATGTTAACCTTGACTCGTCTCTATTGACAATATATGCTTGGCTATGTCACTTCGAGATTCATACGTAAATCTTCTTATATCATCAAAGTTGATCTTGTTTAGATTATTAAGTCTTTGGACAATGTCCTCATAGATTATTTTTGTAGTATATATAAACTATATATATAAACAATATTTTGAGAAGATTTAATTTGTGTCGGAATTAAATAAAAAACTGAGGAAATTACTAGAGAAACAAAAAAAAGAAGAGAAAATCGATAATACTTAAGTTGAACTAAATTGATTTAAATGGTTATCGAATACTCTAAACAAGATCAACTTTGATAATATAAGAAGGTTTACGTATGAATCTCGAATGAAGTGGTTTAACAGAGAAAAGAAAAATAGGGATCAAAAGAGGAGAAAACATTTTTCACCTTCTTAGGAGGTATCCCATCCACCAATTGTAATATAAGGGAAAATGTGTACTAGTTGGTTTAATTGATAGTTAAAATAAAATTTGGACTATTTTAAGCAGTACTTCCATAGTTCAGAATATTCTAATTAAATAACTTAATTACTTATGCACTAATAGTTTAAATTGGCTTGGTTTTCATTTGTACTTTAGCCAAACTGAACCGCATCTATCAAAACTGAATAATGTTAATGTCCAGTACACTGAATAGCTTTTGCACACCCTTAAAATTGTCCTTAACTGAACTCGTGATTTCAACATAATTGTTAATATTAACAATTACGTACACATTTAAACCAACTTGTTCCAACTTAATATCCGTTTTTTTAGCAAATATTAGAACTCTCCATACATGGCTAAGTAAAAAAAAACTAATATTATAAATTTTAATGGTTTTCATTTGCTAGTTATTATCCTATACTTCTACTATAGATATGTAAATTAATCGATAAAAGTTGTTCCAACTTAATCAGAGATTTCAAACTCTAATCATAAGTCATCACACCAAAATGTGGCCAAAGATTATGAAACATTTACAGAATGTATCCTTGTCGTTGTGGGCGATCAATTAAAAGACGATAATTCTCATTAAATACGGCGCATATCCGTCTTCCATGAAGACGTGTCGAATACTCTCTTACAAATCAAATGGAAATTCATTTGGTTCTCCCCTTCTACTCTTTGATCCGTGAGACTTACTGTTAAAAAGAGTTTAGTTGAAGACTTGAAGTTGAAGAGAGCAAGAGATTGGTTAATGAGAGAGTCATTTGTCAGATGCCACGTGTACTTCAAATTGGTCAACGTGGCATAACACGACATCTTGTACCATGTTTTCTGCGGCGGCTCGACATCACAACTGCTTACACGTGCCATTTACGCAATTAGCTGTATTCTTGTAAGTTCTTGACTCTCGTCTATCTGGCTTAAGAGAAACTCAAAAATACTTTTTATCATCTACGAGTACTAAATTTTAATCAAATTTTAAAACTTCTCTGTGTGTAGATAAACTTGATATTGTATTTTGCTAAGTAAGAAAAATATTAAAGAATGGACTCGAATGTGAATGGATAAAATTATGGTGTGCCGGCCAAAATAAAGGTTAAATCACCGATAACATTAGAAAAACTTGAACTATATAAACATAATTCATGGAAAATCTTATTTCAATTAAATTTTTGAGGTAATAGTTGAGACTTACTTAGTGACCTCTTATATCTTAACACACCCTCTCAATCGAATGCGCATTTGGATCAGTTATTGTCGAATTTAGGCGGGTCGAGTCATCTTGTGTTTACGTTTTGCTAGGTCAACATACTTTACTAGATCGAGCCGGGTTCGAGATAGGTCACTTATGGGTCGGTAACTCAAGTCAATAATTATCGAAAGGTAAACAAATGATCAAATTACCCATTGGAAGCATGCCAAATATTGAGTTGCTGCAGGAACCAAGTCATGATCAAAATACCCATTGGAAGCATGTCTAATATCGAAAGATATAGAAATGAATAAAACACCCAAAAATGAATAAGGTAAACAAATTAAATGACCGGGACAAGGCGAGTATTTTAAACCAAACGACCCCTCAAATCATTTTGGGCTTTATCGGTTATCGTTTATCGATTGTCTTCAAGTCGTGTCGGTTTTGGTTTATAACATTTTAGGTTCTAGCAGTTATTGGTTAGTCTTTTGGCTAGCTGGGTTAGTTTCATTCATAATCATATTCAGGTCGGATCAGTTCGGTCTTACTTCATCAAATTTCTAAGTTGCGTCAGGTAGATTTGAAGTTGATTGCTCGATCAAATTAAAGTCAATGTAAAAATATGTGGAAGACATAAGACCATCCCCAAGCAAGAGTCACACTAACTAGGTCACCATCCATTTTTACTCTTAATCACCTCATAACACCTAGGTCACCAATTCAATCATTTTTCACTTTCCAACATTTCCAATCATTTAATTTCCCACATTTCTACCCTACTCAAACCAAACAACCAATAAGAAAGTGTCACCTACAAGGTCACCAAGGTCATGGGATGACCTCCTTGAGGTCATGGGATGACCTCTTTGATGTCATGGATCATACAAGGTCATGTTAATTTGGTTCTTAATTTGTGATTAAGGTGACCCAACAAGGTCATGACCTCCCTCTTGACCTTGCTTGGGAATGGTCTAATCACGTTATTCGAGTTTGATTAAACTCGTATTTTTGTTTTATACTCGAGAAAATAGTCTAAAACATCAAGAGGTGATGAATTAAATGATGAGTTGTAATTCACATTACCATGTTATATTAGTATGATTTATCACAAAGTCTATCCTATGAGTAATATGAGAAAAATAATAGGCAGTTTCGTGAGCAAGTACTCGGTATTTTTCCCGCCGCAAATTCTTATTTCAGACGAATTATTTCTGTCTGAAAAATAAAACGGGATTATGTTGCAACTTTTTAATAAAATGTAATCACTGTTTATATTAACTTGTTTTCAATAGTGGTTACATCTAACTGTAAAGTAGTTACAAAATCTCGTCTTATTGCTTCATACCAAAATGGTCCGTCTGAAGCAAGACCAACTGTCTTCCGCGACTGGTTTTGGCAAATCAGTGATTGTTTTTTTATATTCTCTGTCATTAAACATTTAAACATATCCATCTCGTATTAAAGTGTTCGATTAGATTATTATGCCTTAGTGAGAGGTATAAGTGTATAACCATTTCCTTAAGAAAAAAAAAACAAGTCTCCCTTATGAGTTGTGACGGATATATCCGTTAGACCGTTAGATTAGAGTGTCTAGAGAGTAACAAATGCCTTATATTTTTCTACCCATTTGAGTTTTATTTAACTTATCACAAATGAAAATTTGTGAAAAAAATTATAACCATCACTTTTGCAAAATCTTAAAGATACATTATCATTTTGACACTATTCTTCTCTATTTATATACTACTATTTTTTTTTAAAAGAACGTAATTGCATTTTCATATAAAAAACTTACTCTATACTATTTTATATACTTACTTTTTACCATTATATTCCCTACCTTGTCTTTCCTAAAAAAACAAAAAAAACAAATCTTTTTTATTCCCTTTCTCAAAATATAAATCAAATTGTATGTGTACTCACTTCTAGTAACCGTATTTGCGAAGTCCAATGTTTTAGAGCAAAAATGACGCGATATAGACTGGACAAAATAGGCGCAATCTGAATACTCGACCTGAATCCGATCCGACATTCAAACTCAAGATTCGAAACCTGAATTGACCCGATCCACTATAACCCGACCGAATGTTTATTGTTGCAAACGGATTATTATCCATGAATAACTTGATAATAGTTTACGTGGAAATAACCTTAACCCGAAATATCCCGCACGAATCCCACCCAAAACCAGCAAACCCGAAATTGACCTTACCCGGTTGACACGTTTACCAGGTCTAATGCGGTGGTCCGGTGCGCATGGGTGTCGGGGAGGAGATGCGGTGGTTCGGTGGACATGGGTGGCAGATTTGGGTGGAGTTACGGTGGATCGGTTTGGGCGGGGGAAGTTCGGTGGGCGATTCTGGCCGACAAGGTAACAACCATGCTGAGAGAGGCGGAGGGGCAGTGGGAAAAGGTGGTGCATGGTGGTTGTACTTGGTGGTAGATTGGTTGTTGGAGTGAGTAATTTGAGAGGATTTATTCGAATAGTAATAAAATTGAAAATGATGGTATATGACACTGATATAATGATCAATAATCCTTTTCCAATTACATGTACATAGCACCTTTATGGATCAAAAACGTTTTCTTAGGTATAAAAAGAATTATAAAGACAATTTAATATTCATAAAATAAAGGATAAATTAATTATTACAGCCTTATAAATACCACTTTTCAAAATTTACTACCTTATAAAACAAACTCCTAAAATTACTACCTTACTAAGCAATAGTGCATACAAATTGCTACCAATTCCCTTTTCCGGTCACTTAAAATAGAATATTCCGGTTGTATTTGAATTTTTCGTCCAAAACATAAAAGTTATGACCAAACTACCCCTCTTCTTATTTCTATATCTTTTATCCATCTCTCTCCTTTCTTATTACCCCATCTTCTTTCTTCTTCCCCTGCTTCTTTTTTTCCTTCCACCATAATCTCAATTATTATCAAGTACCATATTGAAAGGTTAGTTATCCTCTTGTTTTCTTTAATTTCGTTTCATTAATTTTGTATTTTATGTTGTTTGATAATGGATCTCAGTTTTTTTTAAGTAGCTAAATAATACCTCATCAGAAAAATGTACAGAAAAATGTCAATTGTTAATTTGTATTTTTTGGGTGTTGTACAGAAAAATGTCACAAGGGTCATTGAATAATACCTCATCAGTCAATTGTCATACAAGGGTATGCTTTTGTGGGAACCCCATTGTTATTCTCACTTCTTGGTGCAGCAGGAGCTGAGGTACAAGGCAGGGCAGAATTCAACAATGGGGGCAAGAGACAAACCAAGGGGGATCAAGGGGTAAGCATTGGTAACCAAGACTATGGAGCTAGCCAAGACTATGGAAGGAGTTTCCAAGACTATGGAGGGAGTTTCAAGCTGAGGAATGCTAGCCAAGACTATGGAGATAGCCAAGACTATGGAGGGAGTTTCCAAGACTATGGAGGGAGACTATGGAGACAACCAAGACTATGGAGGGAGTTTCCAAGACTATGGAGGGAGTTTCAAGCTGAGGAATGCTAGCCAAGACTATGGAGACAGCCAAGACTATGGAGGGAGTTTCCAAGACTATGGAGGGAGTTTCAAGCTGAGGAATGCTAGCCAAGACTATGGAGACAGCCAAGACTATGTCACTTGTATGAAGTTGTAATTGTATGGAGTTGTAATGCAATGTTGTTAGTGTAATGCAATGATGGTATGTATTAGCTACTTTTCAATTAAGAATTCTCCAACTTTGGCCCTATTTTGAGCAGCATGCATAATCAAAAGCAACACAACCTTTCAAGGCTTTCTTCATTCATTCATTCATCTTCAAGTCTGAAAAATTACATGTTCACAAGTCTGAAAATTACAAAATGCTCAGTCTTGAACTAACCAACACAGTCTGAAAACTACATCACCATTTCAAGAAATAAGTCTGAAAATTACATCACCATTTCAAGTTCAAAATAAGTCTGAAAATTATAGAAAGGAAAATAAAGAAAGCCTTGAACAGAGTTACATCATCATGTCTTGGCATTCTACAATGGCCTTGAGGAGCTTGCTTGGGTCAACAACTCTGTGAAGGAAATGATTGGCATTGGAGGAAAGTTGGATGAGCTTGCTGTTGGTGATTGAGGTATAGCATGAGATGTTGAAATCCTACCCTGCCTCCTATATCCTTCTTTTGTTGCCTTTCTTTTCTGTAACTTCTCCCTTGCCTCCTTTGCCCAAGCTGTCTGTGATTGAGGTCTTCCTCCTGGTTGCCTTTCCTTAGTTGGAGGGACACTAGTGTTCTTACATGTCCTCTTGTAATGACCTGATTGTCCACAGTTCCCACACTTGTTAGGCTTCTTTGGCCTCTTCACATAGTCTGTTTTCTTCCCCTCTCAAGCCTCTTTCTTTCTTTTTTTTGCTGATGGCCTACCAGGCATCTTCCTCAATGGAGGAGGAAGTGGTTCAGGAAGGCCAGACCTCTCCCAATGTTTTACGCCTGGCATAGGATGAATGGCAGGTCCATAGGCTAGCATATACTTCTCCTTAGTGTATGAAGCATCTACAAAGTCTTCTGCATTCATCCTTTGCACAAGTATGGCAGCCATTGCATGAGGGCATGGTAGCCCAGTCAAGTCCCATCTTCTACACCCACATGTTTTGTCATTCAAGTTCAGAACAGCAGTGTCACCTCTTAGGTCAACCTCATAATGACCATACTCACCTCTTGCTAAAGTTGCAAACCTAGACTCCTTGTTTGCCCATTCTAAGTACTTGTTTACATAAGGCATAAGTCTACCCTCATACTTGTCCACTCCCTCCCTTTTCTCACAATTTCTTTTCATGACATACCTCCTCATCCACTCCATATGAGTAAGTATAGGTTTGTCTCTTACCTCCTTAAGCACAGCATTAAAAGTCTCACATAAGTTATTTAGCAACATATTAGACTTACAATGAGGAAGAAATGCATGTCTAGACCAGTGTTGTGGAGGTATGGCATTCAAATATGCCCAAGCTTCAGTAGATAAGAACTTTAGACCTGCCATCTCATTATCAAACTCTGCCTGCAAGGTGAGAAATGAATGTTAGAACATAAACTTCTGATAATTGTTGTTGAACATTAAAAAAAAGTGTTAGAACATAAGTTGTTTTACCTTGGTTGTTGCTCTTGCAGCCCTCCAAAATGTGTCCTTATAGATTTGCCCACTAAAACTCAGTTTGAAATTGGCCCAAATATGCCTAACACAATACCTCACCTCTGCCTTAGGTGCCACTGTTTTGAGAGCATCTACCAAGCCTTTTTGTCTATCTGACATAAAAGTCATGCCTTCCCCATCAACCTTCTCTATATCATTACATAGTAGCTCAAGAAACCATTTCCAAGTTTCAGTATTTTCCACCTCCACAACTGCCCAAGCTACTGGATAAATATTATTGTTTCCATCCATCCCCACTGCAACCAAGCACATGCCCGGATATACCCCTTTCAAGTGGCACCCATCTACTCCTAAGAATGGCCTACAACCTTTAATAAACCCATCCTTACAAGCTTTGAGGCATATGTATATTCTTTTGAAAAAGGGAGGGGGTCTGTCAATGCCATCACAGACAACAAAGGAGGAAGACCCTGGATTGTATTTCCTTAGAACTTGAGCATAGTCCCATACTCTAGCATATTGATCCCTTCCATTACCATAAATAATGAGCTTTGCTCTAGCCCTTGCCAGCCAACATTTCATGTAGCTCACATGAACACCTATCTCCTTTAACACATGAGTTTGAAATGACTTTATCTTCCAATCAATATTAGTCCTAAAAAAACTCTAGAAATCTTTCTGCCAAATACTCAGATCCCACTTTTCTATTGTGCTGAGACATCTTACAAGTATGCTTAAGATACAATGACTTGATCTGAAATGTCTCCTTCCCAGTCATCTTTGTGGCATGAACCTTAAACTTACATGGATTCACTACCTCACAAGTACAAGCACCAATCTTAGATCTCTTACTGTTCCACTCACAATTGCATTTATCTTTGCAATAGGCTGTTACTCTCTTGCTGCCATTGTGACTGTACCAAAAGTCATAGCCATTTTGGACACTATGATGCACCAATGCCTTCCTAAAATCAATGTTACTCTCAAACTTCAACCCAAGTTTCAGTACAATGTTTCCGTTGAAGTCATTCTCCCTATTAAATGATGAATAAGGATCAACTTCATTATCAGATCCTTGTAAACTTCTCAATTCATCAGATTCTTCATCTATTTCCTCTATTGCTCTTATCTCCAAATCATCCACTCCCCACAGATGTGGTCCATTACCAGGCTCTACTTCAAAACCTAAGCTCTTTTGAATTGTGTCTAATGTTGCCCCCTCATTGTTTTCACAAAACACTTCCTCAACAACATTTCCATTATCAAATTCATCATTTACCCACTCAGGATCACTTAGTGCATCACTTAATTCAGAATCAGTAAACTCTTCATCAACCACCTCCCTAACTTCCCTTCTTGTTTTTCTCCTACCTGAATGCCTTATCTGAGGCGCCTTACTGTCAGATTTCTTAATTTTTTTTTTCTGTTTTGACACAATGTAATCTACAACCTTTTCCTTTCTTTTCCCCTTAGACTGATCTTTTTTTCTCTTTCCTTTTCTGTCCCTCACCTCCTGCTCATTTATGCCCCATTCAACATTTTCAGCAACCAACACAGTTTTCCCTTTGTTCACTACCTCACTAGCATTCCCTTTACCCCTCTCACTTTCAATCTCTTCAACAATTTCTACATGACCCTCTAAACCAAGCAATTCATCTAAATCAAATGTGTCATCAAATTCCAAACTCCTTTTTGAACTTCTCAAAGGCAGTTTTCCAGGTCTTGTTTTTTTATTTGGTGGAATTAAAGGTTCAACAGTTTTGGTTGTATCATTTGGAAATGGGATCTGAGGAATGGTTAAAGTGGTTTGAGCAAAGGAGTGGCTGCTAGAGGATTCAGATTTATGATGCCTAGGACTTTTTCTCAATATTAAATCAGATGCCTTACTATTGGATGTCCCACTAGAAGGAATCTTCTGCCTAGGTGCTGTGAAAGTAGGACTTTTAAATGCATTAAATGTTGGAATTTCCAAACCATATTGTTGGTACATCTGAGCATTAAGGTTAGGGCGTGCTTTCAAATTGGGCTTTTTGTCAACTTGGGTATTAGAAGAGGTTGGGCCAGTGTTGAATGAGCCTACTGGGTTTAGGTCCACATTAGGGCTTGTGGTTCTTGGTGAGAGTTGTTTTGTCACAGTTGAAGATGAACTAGTTGGTCTAAGTGGAAGAGTAACATAGACAGTTATTGTTTTCATTCGACATATTGTGTGAAGCAATGAGATTACATCCACCTCAGATACTAGCATGGCTCTACCATTGCTTAAGTTCCTACCAGGTTTCCTATACCAAAGTTCATACTCTCCTTCAACAAACTTCTCTGCTAAATCCCTAAAGTACTTAACACTTAGCTCATTGCTCCACACCCCACTTTCCAAATTTAAAATACCCCTATCATATATAGTGTCACCATTTCTATATAGAAATTGTCACCCATAAAGTAACCTGACATTGACACGAAATGGTTTGTGGTCCATCCCTAAGATGCATAAAAAAAATCAGATAACAACAACAACAGCAAAATCAACTACAACGACAACAAAACATCAACAACAACATACATCTACAACAACAAGAAGAAATTAGGGTTCTGCATTAAAATAATCAGGAAAATTAGAAAAATAATCTATATAATCAGAAAAATAATCACCATTTCTACAGCAACAACAAATATAGTGTTCAAAATTAGGAAAATTAATCTATATAACAAATACAAATCAAATTAGGGTTGAAATTAAAAGAAGATTAAATGGCAACAATTAGGGTTGAAATTACAATAATTAAATTAGTAATATTGCAGAAAAAGAAGATTAAATGTCAACAAGTTAGGGTTACATACTTTGTCAACAGCTTAATGGCGAAATCCAATAATCGATCATATAGTTTGATAGGGTTTTGAGAGATTGGCAGTGTGTTTTGATAGGCAATGAGTTTTGATAGAGAAGAAATATGTTGTGAATTGGCTTCTTTGATTTGTATTTAAGTGGAGGGTATTTCTGTCAGTTTAGAAAAAAAGTGACCGGAAAAGGGGATTGGTAGCAATTTGTATGCACTATTGCTTAGTAAGGTAGTAATTTTAGGAGTTTGTTTTATAAGGTAGTAAATTTTGAAAAGTGGTATTTATAAGGCTGTAATAATTAATTTACCCTAAAATAAAACCATATCACAAGCATCACCCATCCTAACATTACCAAATAAGTTAGTTGACATGCGCTCAGTCGGAAACGTGATATCTTAGAAAGTAGAAACCCATAGCAAAACCCATGAAACCTAACTAAACAATACATCACGACCCCAACAAACTTAACTTCACCGACCCGTAATCATAAACACAAATTCTTGTTTGTGACGGGCAGTATCCGTCACAAGCTTGCGACGGGTACCACTTCCCCTCACAAATGACCCATTTAAGGGGAAAGGGGAAGCACATGGGGGGTGCCCCACATGTTCCCTCTACCCATTTTGTTAGAGGAAAAACCCGTCGCAAGGTCCGACCCGTCACAAGGGAGACCTACTGAATCATAAATACCCAACTACTCGTAAAACTCAGCCTAATCTTATTCAACAACAACCTCCTTCAAACAATCAAACCACAAAAAATCGTTTGGATAAAACCAAAGCGTTGACTTGACATCATCAAATTCACCGTATTCCTCACAATTTACCAAGATTACTACAATCCACCGTTTTACCCACAAGGTTATTATTTCATCTCCCCTCTTAATTTCCTGTTTTACTATAATAATAATTGTTGTTGTTGCCGAAACAATTAGTCTTCTGTAAGACGGTTTTACGCTAATATTGTGTACATTGACCCATGTTTTCTAAAGGGTAATTGCAAAAAGGATTCCTTTTACAATATTGTATGAATGGATTTGCAATTAATTAATAAAGGTTTGAACTTTACCAAGAAAAAGAAGAAGTGGGTTCTTATTTTAGCAGCTTTAGGATTAAGTGGTTATGGTGCATATAGGGTTTACAATTTACCATCTGTTGTAAGAAAAAGAACTAGGGTTTTGAAATTATTGAATGCCCTTGTTTCAATTGTTGAGGTAGCTTCTGAATCTGCTGAAACTTTTGGGATTGTTTCTAGAGATTTAAGGGAATTTTTGGAATCTGATAGTGATGAGATTCCCAATAGTTTAAAGCAGGTTAGTAAATTAGTTAATTCAGAGGAGTTTTCAGATTCTGTTGTTAGGGTTACAGCTGCTTTAACTAGGGGGGTGTTTAGAGGGTATGAGGTAGAATCTAAGGGTGTTGGTAATGGTGGAAGTGATTCGGGTTCCGGGTTTTATGATCGGTTTATGGATAAGCTTTTCTCGAATGCTGGTTCGGGTTTTGTGTCTGTTGTTGCTGGTAGTTTTGCGAAGAATTTAGTGACGGCGTTGTATTCTGGTGGAGGTTCTGAGAAAGGGTTGAGTTTTGGTGTCAATGACGAGAGGAATGTTGATGGTTCTTCATGGGTTGATGTTATGTCAAGTGAACGTGGTCGAGAACTTATTGGTCAGTGTATTGAGAAGTTTGTTGCCACTGCCATTGCTGTTTATCTTGATAAAACTATGACGGTTAATACTTATGATGAGTTGTTTGCTGGATTGACGAATCCGAAGCATGAGAAACCGGTGAGAGAGTTGTTGGTTGCACTTTGCAATGGTTCAATTGAAACTCTGGTTAAGACTTCTCATCAGGTTTTGACAAGTTCGACAAATTTGGGTTCAGATTGTGGTGATACTTCTCGTTTAGTGATGAGTCGGCGCAACTCGGATATTGTTTCGAAGACTTACTATTCTGAAATCGATGATGCTTGTAATGTGATTACTGTTAAACATAATGGACGAGAGCCAACTGTGGGTTCAAAGGAGGATCAAAATTCATCATCATCTGGGAAGGGTTGGGTTTCAACGGTGTCATCTACGTTGGCTGTCCCAAGCAATAGGAAACTTGTTCTTGATGTGACTGGGAGAGTGACATTCGAGACTGTGAGATCTTTTCTCGATTTTTTGCTTGAGAAATTTGTTGGCAGCATCAAAAGAAGTTCCAGTGCTGTAAATGAAGCCTTAATTGAGACAGGTCTCGGAGTAATGAGATATGTCACAGCAAAGTCTTATGTTGTTGCATCTATCTGCCTGTCATTATGCTTGCATGTTCTTGGCGGCACTTGGATGCTGATGTCTGCCTGATATAGTAAGTAGGTACCTCATTAGCATCACGAATTCACGACATTTTGTTGGCAACTTCTGTTATATTTCTGTCTGTAAATGCCTTTTGCACGAGCCTTGGTTGATGAATGTAATTCTTTCCTGTTGAGATACCTTCCTTAAATACCAAGTACATCCTACGATACCAAAAGATCTTTTAGCATTAAGCATCACTGTGCGACAGTATGTAATTACTGGCATGAATTTGTATTATGTTGGCAGTTGTATGTATGAATTTATGAATACCATATTTCTTTCTCAAAACATTGGTATGAATATATGTTTCATATGTTCTCAATAGTGATGCATCTAAGGCTGCATTCATTTATGCTCT